>CAJHQQ010002492.1:0-63750 GCA_905132885.1 Moricandia moricandioides
GACTAAACTATAGACACAAGACTACATTTTATGAGAGATGTAATTGAGGCTGGTTATGTTACGGTTCATAAAATTCACACATCAATCAATCTCGCGGATTTCCTAACTAAGTGTGTACCTGGACATAAATTTCAGACTTGTTTGGAGATCCTCAAGGTTCTGCCTTAGTAAGTCTTGTGTGGCTGCAGGTGACAAGACTGTCGAATTGATCACCTCGCGGAAAGGCCACAAAAGGAAAATATCAGTTTTCAGGAAAAGCAAACTGATGATTCGACAGGGAGTTACAAAGCTTGGAAAAAAGGATGAGTTCAGAAGATTACCTTTTTTGAGAGATGGTGATTGTAGAAAGAGTTTGTCAATACAAAAGAACCTGCAAAATTATTCATACTAGTCAAAGAATTGTTATGCAGGAGAATAAAGTTTCAAACCGAAGCTGGGAAAGGAATCAGATTTAATAACCTGAAGCGTGATGCTATGACTAAGATTTGTCAACAGAAAAGCATAAACAACAATGGTGAAGAGACGTCAACACAATGAGCTGGAAATTCAACAAGGGGATATGTTTAATTCTTCAGCTAAAGAATCTTCCTGTTATAAGAGTCCAAGAGAAGATTAAAGGCACACATATGTGATCAGGAGGCAAAAGAAAGTCAAATTAAAAGGAGATACCTTTTGGAAACTTGAAAAATCTGGTACGTTTTTTGGGGAGTCGTGAGGTAAGCATGAGAAATGTGTTGCCTCCGGAGAATCATGAAAGTCAAAAGTCTTGCCGATTTTATCCAAAAGAGACAAGCTGAAAGAAAAATCAAAGGTTAGGGTTTTGTTCGAATGTCTAAGAAATTAAAAAAAATATACAACAAAGGAACCTGAGATATTTAATGGCGGAGGCATTTGAGAGTCAACGCCGGTGAAGACAAGCGGCGGCGTAGCCGGGATCTTGTCTTGGTCGCAGAAAATCGGAAAAAGAAAGGGGCAAGCGTCACGGAACAGAAAGAGAAGCTAGGATCAGAGAGGACATGGCAACTGCTGAAGAGTGGCGTCGAGGGAAAGGACGAGGCGTGGAGAAGACAAAAGCAGCAAGCTCGTAGGAAGCCTTCTTAGTTTCTTCTCAGCAGAGAGAGACGAGAGAGAGCGAGAGAGAGAGAGAGAGAGAGAGAGAGAGAGAGAGAGAGAGATGGGGAGTGGAGAAGACAAGAAATGACCCAAGAGCCAAGGTGGAGAATGTGAGGCTTTGTGTCTCTTGGGCCTGTCATGGGCTTCGGGTTTAGACCTATAAAGACAAGAAATATGAGTTAGTATATCTTGCCCAATAAGGAATATCATTACTCATAGTATTATGATTAATATGTTTTCTTTTTCCCATATGAAGACCTAAGTTAGAGTTATATATATAGAGGTTTTATCTCTCATTGTTAGGGAAAAAAGACAACAATATATCTCTTAAGCATAGAACACGCAACTACTCTGAAGCTTATAATCTTATTCGATTCATAGTGATATTGAGTTTGTCTCCGGCAAGGAGAAGGACTCGCCAACCAAACATCGTATCTGATTCGTTTATTACAAGAAAGCTAAGGTTGATTCTCTACACATGAGTACTTAGAGAACCTTATTACAAACGGTCATGCCCTTCGATTGACAGGAAGGTCTATTCACCTTTATATGATTGGCATAGTATTATGGCGGCTAGACCTCCCCTGAAGTCAAGATTATAGAATATTATTTGAGTGGGAATCAACACTAGTGTTTGGAACGAACCTTGGGTTCAAGACACCGAAGCACGATCACCGAAGGTGTCCGCTCGAGTGACTTACAGACACCCAAACTCCTAGTTCATTCATTTATTAGGCGTGATACTAAGGATTTTGATAGTGCCCTCTTACATGATTATTTCCACCTTGAGGATGTTCCTCTCATCTTTCGGTTGAGACCTAGTAACACGTGATCAATGAATGGTTAAGTATGGGATCATAATAAATTTAAAATTTATTTAGTTAAATTTGGATACGATAGACTATGAAAGAATAAGCTATGTAACGTTCACGCTAAGGTTGGTCAACTGAGTATCAGTGGTTTACATAATCATGTGTGGAATATTTGAGCTCGTGGAAAGATGAAGCACTTCATGTGGGAAGCGATCACATGAAGTATTGTGAAGACAAAAGACTTGGTTTTAGACCCTTGGGTTCTCACAGGAGCTGTCCTTAGATTTAGCAACCACATAAAACTATAAATCATCTTCTTTTTGATTGCCCTCTGCCCTCCAGGTTTGGATAATAAAATAGGTAGATTTTCCTCATTTATATCCATTTCATTTAGAACATACCCATTTAAATTGAGGGGGATTTCCCAGTATAACCTAATAATTGATTTGAAATGAAAAAGTAGGACTTCTTATTCAATCAAATGAAAATTAATTGAAAGGCTTGATAAAATTATTATATACCCTATGACGAAACAAAGAACCAGAAATTTATTTTACGATTCTATCATTTCAAAAGTCTACATTTAACAAAACGAAATCTACGAGGTGTACACTTATTCCAAAGTCTACATCATAATTTGATCTAATAATTTTATTTTAAAATGTATAAAAATAATTTGTGTGAAATTTATTATAAATCATCGATATAAGAACTAATATGAGGTAATAAATTAAAATCTAATACACTTAAATAATTTAAAAGAATATATATATTGGTTTGGTAGTGTTGGACAATTCTTATGATTCGGTAACAAAATGTATGTATCTTTAAGGTTGGATTTTAGATTTAAATTTTTTAATTAACTTAAATTAACTTATAAATATTTAATAATTTATATTTTAAAATATTTTCATATTTATTATATGATTAGCTCAGAGTTTTGGGTTATCAAGTGGACATTTCGAGTTTGAATCTTGTGGTCCTAGGTATAGTAGACTTCCAATAAAATCTACTTTATTTTAGGAAATAATAGACTTATTTTTTAGTTTATTAAAATTTAAATTAAAATAATAAAAACAATTTTAAGTAAATTAGCTGTGCATCAATACAAAAATTATGAAATCATATGTTAAAACCATCGAAACAATAAAGAAAAAAATTGTTAAATCATATATTAAAATTGTTAACAAAATAAAAACAAAGAAAATAAAGAAAAAAATTGGTAAATCATATGTTAAAACCATCGAAAATAATTGAAGTCTACTTCCAAATAAGTCTACTAGGTAGACTTCTAGCGAAGTGTAATCTATTGGAACTCTACTCCATAATTTAAAATGTAGTAGACTTCAAAAGAAGTCCACTATGCCGTAAATTTTAATCTACTTACAATTTTTTTCTCTTTATATATAAAGGAAATTTACACATACTCTCTAAAGTAGATGTACAAATTTCTAAAATTCTTTCACTTCTCTCTAAAACTCTTTCCTTCTCTACAAAAATCTCTTCCTTCTCTACAAAACTCTCTCATTTTGAGAGAGAGAGAGAGAGAGAGAGAGAGAGAGAGAGAGAGAGAGAGAGAGAGAGAGAGAGAGAGAGAGAGAGAGAGAGAGAGAGAGAGAGAGAGAGAGAGAGAGAGAGAGAGAGAGAGGAAGAGCTATCAGCCGAGACCAGACTGAATGGGATAATGGTTTCATCCCGGCGAGAGAGTTCGGCCCTGGTTTATGGAGATAAAGCGAAAGACACAGAGAAACACAAGGAAAGAAGAGGGAAGGCTGCAGATTGATGTATCCAAGGCTGAGACTCATAACTGGCAAAGGGAGGCCGGTTCATGAGAGATAATTACGGCAATGCCCGATCCATTTAGGGATGTGATCGTATCTGATATCACAAGTCTAGTCTAGGCATGAGGAATAAAATCCATGTCCGACCAAGAGTAGAATCATGTCACAAGGTACATAAGCGGTTGAGAAGAAGCATGATCGATCAATAACTATCTTGAAGCCCATGGAGCCAATTCATATTTGGATTTCATCCTTAGAGATGATCACGGTTTCCAAAGATGGTGAAGTATCTAACTGGCTATACTGGCCGGAAAGACATGATGGGTTTAAGATTAATGATACGGTTTCAAAGAATATCCCATGATGATCGCCAAGGAGATGATGGATCTTAAATACTTTCATGAGAAGGTGGTTACTTGGCCTATGTGTGAACCGCCCATGGTTAGATGGACGAGAAGTCTTGATGAGTAATGGATCATGGATACGACTCACGTAAGGGAATTATCGAATAAAGCGTGAAGAGACACAACCATTCGTCAAGTAACCACTATGATTGGTTAGAGTAACTACCAAGAGAAGTTGGGTCGTGGTAAGGGTAACTGTTGAGAGCAGTTGGGTCGGGTAACTGCCATAAGCGGTTATGGCCAAGAAATAACTTACTTTCGAGTATGGACTGATCATAACTGGGAACTGACGGCCATAATCCACGAACAATAGGCCGATTTGTGGTAATAACTTTATTAGAGGATACATCAGTTAAAAGAAGTAAGGAATGATTGGGCTAGAAGAGTATTTTGTCTTCACATCCGATTGAGATGATGAATCAGTGGACCAGCCAAGGGGATTAGGCATAGGCGCGATGGTGCATGTGCCGGGAAAGGCCATACACACATTGGCACTAAGTGGAGATCTCTAACGGTTACTTAGTCTGTGGGGATGGTTGGTTGAATGACAAATGATTGTAGGGGATGGTTCAATGCAGGAACCAGATAATGATCCTAAAGGCGATAATTAAGTGATCGTGGACCAGAATGAGCAAGTCGGTTCATTTGAAGTTTGATAAGCGAACAAACTTCATGGATGTGGAAAAGGTAAGATCTAGCAATGCTTGCATAAATGTAGATAAAAGGGTCTAGGTGAATGGAACCTCGGTATAGCATGAGTTGAACCGAGTTAAGGATCGATTTTAAAGCACAATGGTAGTTAAGTGAAAACTGACCATGGCTTTGACGATTAGACCAGACGGGTACTTGAATGGAATAGACCAATGATTAATATAAGGATATTCCGTTGTGTATAAAGTGCTAATGATCTAAGTTGGGAATGATTAAGGAAGTCATTAGCTAAGATATAAGTCGACCCTCTCCCAAAGGGACAAAATTATATAAGAAGGGTTAAAATAAAGAGGTTTGGCCAGTAGGTGGTCTGAACGACAAGGACTTTGACCCCTTAGACAGTCGGGATGGGGGGCCCTTCAGACTCGATATCTCCACACAATATACTTGATTTTCAGCTGAAGCTAGGTTAAACAATATAAAAGCATTAAATAAAGCAAAGTTGTAAATATAAGTAATTATAGAGAGTTTGTAAACGATGGAGGAAGGGTGCTAGACTTACGGTTTCATTCAAGTTATCATAACCACAATCTATAGATGCTAAGGGTTTGGTCCATGAAATTGAACACTAAATTAAGATATCCAGCTATCGATGCGAGTCTAATCAGATGACTAGTCTTTGGTCCAGCCGTCAAATAACTAGTGTCGATCGCTACTATGGTAAGAGTGTCGATCGATACTACCTTAAACAATCATTACCTTCCTAATCGATATGTTCACTAAGTTAATCTAGACCATTTTTTCCCATGCATCTAACAACCTTTCTCAACATTATTATTATCTGTTATAGATCTTACTGTCGTATTTATCTATATCCTAGGTTTAGGGTTCTAGTTAGCTAGTCTAAAACACAAGCAATTAGATCAATTCTATGAAGGATACACCATAGTAGTTTTATATCTCATAAGAACATTCAAAACCCTAGAATACCTAAACCTAGCAGTGGATCCACTCGTACATGATAGTTTGTCACAGAAATTATAGATGAATAGATATATAATATAATAAATCAAAACCAAAACTAAAACCAAAGGAGTTACATGAGGACTCTGAATGAGTTCTTTCTTTCTCTCCTAACATAATAGAAAACCTAAAACAATAGAGTAAAAATCATTACCTAAACAATGGCTTAGAAAACACATAAATGAGGTTTTAAGTCGGCAAGAGGCATTCTAGTAACTTGTGGTGAATTTTGGGCCTTGGTCGGTTAGAATCTGCCTGTGTTCTGGCATCAGTTTCAAACGACGCCAAGGCAGTGGTGTCGATCGGCACTCCTTCTCAATTTTGACAGCATCCTCTCGCGAGGCAGATGTACCACTTTTCAGTAAAACATGCATAACTTTAAATCTAACAATCAGCTGGACTTCAAACCTGTGGCACTGAAAAGTTAACTAAAATCTCTATCTTGCACAAAATATGAGCTCAACCGCACCGTGGTAAGGTCTCTACCCACAGCTAAACCTCTGACGTTTTTGCACAGTTCTGCATCTCAAAAAGCTCCAGAATCTCCATAGTTCTCCAAAACGTAACTGAACCTGAATACACTATAAAACATACTCGAAACACATATAATATACGCTAAAAGTGACTTATACCATGGTATAAAAGTAGTAAATTCCATAGTATATCAACTCCCCATACTTATCCTAAAGGAATAATATCACCATCTGAAAAAGGTTTGAAATCGCAGGGACTCATACTATTTTTATTTTACTACTATCACCTCTACAATGTTGCAGGCACATTGAATCAATTCCAAATTAAGAGGTACTTTATATACTCATTATAGCTTAGCAACCAAATTCCTTCTAGCCAACAACTTAGCTAATACTGTCTGATTAACCCCTCTAGTAACCTCATTTCTTACATATAAAAAGTGCATGATTTACCTTGAGAGTATCGATCAAAAGACACATGGACTCTTACTCAAGCAAATATCTGAACACATATGCATCTTTCTCTGATCTCTTTCCTCTCTTTTTGCTCACTTGCTTCATTAATGTCTTCCTTCTTTGAAGCGTATTATTTTAGTTATTAATTTACTAAGATATTTGGATAGACTTCAATGAATCAAACCTTAATTGTTTTTTTCACCATATCCTATTTACTTCTTTTTGACCTTTGTTTTCTTTATAGAATTATATGAATCAAACTTTAATGGTTGTCTAGCAAATCCTGTTCAAATTCTTTTTAATCTGAATGGGAGAGAGAGGGGAACCAAAAATACACAGACTTTACCTTTCAAACTTGCAGGAGAAATCTAATCTAGTGTATACCAAGCCCCAAAACAAAGAGATTAAGTTCAATTAGAGTGGAGGACAGCTTCAGTTCCTTTAAATATTCTCAGTAAATGTGGATACGATGGCAAGTGATCCACTTTGGTATCTCTAGTACACTCTATAGTCAGTAAATCCAAGAATGATGCTAGAGTGGTTATATAATAAATAAAAATTGAAAAAGATCATAATTCTCTTCTTGACTCTATAAAACTCAATAAAACACACATAAAAATAAAGCTCAAATAAAACACAATATCAGTAAACCTCCTCCAGACTTAAACAATATTATCCCCAGTGTTATACAATCCGAGATTGGTGAAGAAATAAATCATATGTAGAAATTTAACAAGTTATACATGTTGTATGTGATGAGCGACATCGACATTGATCAGGTGTCGCGCTATGCTCATGTGAAGTGGTGTCGACCGACACCGGTCGCTGGTTGTCAATCGATGCTGGTATATCAACTTATCTTCTTTTGGGATCTTTTTGGACCTGAAATAAACCAAATCCAAAATTTAGTAACAAAAGAAAACTAAAACTAATTTAAACTTACCTAACAGTGGTTTCTTCCCACTCAACGCTTATTTTTTGTCATTAGTTTGATCTCTGGAGATCTGATTCAGTCTGGATGAGAATGAAAACTTGCTCTAAAACAAGTCTCAATGTCTACTCTCTCGAGCTTCATCACATTCTTTGTGAAAGCCTTCATAGAATTTTCTCTTTTTTCTATCATCTTAGAAATAAAGAGTGCTAGAAGCTTTACAAATGGTTGTGAGAAGCATCTGCTGCGCACTCTATATTTTCTGACACTATTTGAAAAGTGAGGAATCAATGACAACTGGGGACCGTCTTTAGTCATTTTACTCTTCTTTCACTTCTTCCTCTTCTTTCTCTCAGACTTGTCCGATTTCGTGGTAGTGCCTCCATCAAAAAAGTTTTGACACACTTCAAATTCTTCGTCACGCGATGTATGTCGATCGATAATGAAGTGATAGTGTCGATCAATAATTATAGTAGAGATAGTTATTGTTAAATTTATTAATTTTCTTTCTTAGTATTTTATGGTTTAATAAACTGACAAATGAAATTTATTCATTTATATATATATTTAATTGTCAAAATATTAAATTACATTTCATATTTTATTTCAATACAAAATAGTGTGACATATTTAAATGTCAATAATGATAGTTATTTTTTTCCTTAAAATAAAACTTTATTTAAAAAATATTTTGAAGAAATAAAAATAGAAAAAGCCAATTCATATATGACCAACAAAGATCTTATCAAATGCCATTACAAGACACACACACCCAAACCCGGTTGAACTAGAAAGATATTTGGTTCTGGAGTATGAAATCGATTGCGTTATTACAATCAATCACAATGAAAAGGGCAATGGCATTCTTTTAGTTAAAGAAACATAAATTTAGAGATCAGACTCGATGAGGTAATCCCCGAGCCTTTCCACAACCAAATTGCATTGACCTCCAGTCATTGGCTCCTCGTAGATACCAATGACCAAGGCTTGAGTCGTCTTCTTGATAGTCACGCCGCCAGGTCCCTGCATATATATATTCACAGATTGTCAGTAAAATGAGTTGTGATTCCATTCTCAATCAAACATCTACAAGCAGGGGTTAATCGACAAGAATATTTACCTTCTTGCCACGGATCACAGCTCCTGGTTCACCTTGAATAACCATGTACTTGGCTCCACCGAGAAATAGACCGGTCGGGGCAAGAAACCCAGGCTCCTCAAAATCCTTAGTGATTCCATTGATTTCTTCAGTCTTCAACTGAGAAAAAAAAACACGAATTAAGATTTGCAGTAACGCGTATGAGTTCACAAACACACATGGATCTTCTTCTATGGAAGCTACGACCGATGAATCAGACTTAGAACCCTAGGTTCAATTCGATTGATTCAGAAAGCAGATCCCAATTTTTCATCAGATTCCGGACAGGATATGGTGAAATCGAAATCAGATCCGAGATCACTTAGATCGATTTCGACACTTGAACGACGGATCAGGGAATACAGAGAGAGAAAAGAAGAAACCTGAGGGAAGTTGGTGCTCTGAGCCCAGACACTGCCGTCTTGGCCGAGAATAGCGGCGGCGGTGAGGTGGTTGCCTTCGACATCGCACATAAGGTGGTCATCAACATACGTTTGCCACGACATCTTTATTCTCCCACGACTTTGTTTCTTCTCTGAAAGACTTCGACTTGCTGAGTTTTGATCGTAGACCAGGAAATGTTGTGCTTTAAATTAATTTTTTTCTCGTAATTAATTATAGTTTTTGGGCCGTCGATGCAAATTAATCATATTCTTTTAAAAAGGGAAAATCCTTAAAAATACACGGACTAATTTCAATTTGCTAATAAAATACACTAACTATTTTTGATTCTCGTTTAATACACTAATTAATTTGTATTATCTATTAAATACACAAACTTTTAAAATTTGTAGATTTTACACATCTTTTAGACGGCGTCAAGTACATTTAACGGAAGTGACGACAGCGTTACTGGTTAACTAAACACGTGTTTAATTTGCATAAAACAATTACTGAAAAATACACGAACTAATTGTTATTTACTAATAAATACACTAACTATTTTTGAATCCCCGTTTAATACATGAACTAATTATTGTTTCTCATTAAATACATTAACTTTTCAATTTGCATATTTGAGAAGTTTTTACTCAGAGCGAGTGTGCTTTTCACAGTTTAACCACATTATCTTCTGTTAAATTTACATATTTTACACATCGATTTAGACGACGTCAACTATGTTTAACAGAAAATGATGTGGTTAAACTGTGAAAAGCATGCTCGCTCTCAGTAAAAACCTCTCAAATCAATTCAACCGTAATTCAAGTTAGTTTCGCTTCGAGTTTGGCACCTTAATATGTTCCAACCTCTTTTATTCTTCAAATTTTGTTTTATTTCTTCTTCTTCACATTAATTTCCCTTTATATTGTGTCAAAGTGAAGTCGGTTTCCATATCGTGAAAAAAAAAGACGAAGAAAACTGTTTGAAACTACCTAGTTTTCTTCATCCATTTTCAGGAAGTCGACTTCACTTTGAAATGATATTAAAGGAAAATTAAAATGAAGAATAAGAAGAAAAAAAAACAAAATTTGGAGAATAAAAGAGGTTGAAACAGATTATGGTGTCAAATTCGAATTGAAACTAACTTGAATTAGAGTTCAATCGATTTGTGAGATTTGATTGAGATCGAGCGTGTTTTTCACAGTTTAACCACATCATCTTCTGTTAAATATAGTTGACGTCGTCTAAATCGATATGTAAAATATGCAAATTTAAAAGTTTATGTATTTAATGAGAAACAAAAAATTTCATGTATTAAACGGGGATCCAAAAATAGTTAGTGTATTTATTATTATATAAAAATTAATTCGTGTATTTTTAAGAAATTGTTTTATGCAAGTTAAACACGTGCTTAGTTAAACGATAACGTCATCGTCACTTCCGTTAAATGTAATTGACGCTGTCTAAAAAAATGTGTCAAATCTACAAATTTCAAAAGTTTGTGTATTTAATAGATAATACACATTAGTTAGTATATTAAACGGGGATCCAAAATAGTTCATGTATTTTATTAGCAAATTGAAATTAGTCTATGTATTTTTAAGGATTTTCCCTTTTAAAAATAGTACACAGATATCCCCTAATTATTATTCTTATAAAATTGGTAGGAAAGTGGAAGGTACACATAAGATATAGTAGTAACTTTTGTAACAAAACGGTATATGTGAATAAGTTATTTTTTTTTGCTAAAAGTATATGTTAATAAGTTGAGATCTCAATAAATTATTGAAGGTAAAATAAATAAATAAATATATTAAAGAGTCAAATTAAAATCATACAATGTGAATGGAGAATCATATATTAATGTGAGATATATTAATTTATGATGATATATGAATTATTAATTTTAAATATATTAAAATAAATATTTATACAAAAATACATTATTGGTGATAGATGTGTTAATAGTTGTTATCATATTAAAAAAACTAACCAATAAATATAATTTCTTATAAATAAAATTGTAAATGTTATAATTAGGTTTAGGTCATTTCATCATTTTTAAAGGGCAATTCAATCAAACTTTTTAAGTTCGTGTTACCAAAATAGCACTTACGAAAAAAATAACCGAAATAGTTCTTTTTATTTTGAAAATTTTAATATATATATATATATATATATATTATTTAAAAAAAAATTCACATTCAAAAACCTAGTATGAACCATAATTTTAAACCATAATTCTAGATTAATTAACCATATGAGTATGAACGTATATTTACCTTATTTAATTAAACTCATTTTGGTCGTTTTCTCTTGTAAGGTTCTTTTTTCTGACAAAAATATTTTTAGTACTATTTTTTAGTATTATCCTATACTCTTCATGTTTCATATTAATCACTTTAGCATTGTTCACACAAATTAAAATAATAATTAATTTTGCATATTTTCTATATAAAAATACAATTACATATATACCTAGTCATATTTCAACCAATAAAAAAGAAATTACAATATAAAGTTAATAAATTTTGCATCGAAAATGACATTTATTTTGTAACAAAAGTTTCTATAAAGACACTTAATATGAAACATTATTATTTTTCTTCTTTTAAAAATGACATCTTATACTTTTGTTGGTATTAAATGTGATAATAACTCATATTAAAATCACTTTACAACTAATACTTAGGAGATAGCGTCTGCTTATTATTTCCTTTTTACGTTGCCAGCAAACAATGGACTGTATGTTCGTTTAATGCCTCAACCTTTCCGTAAAAGTCTGCGCAAAATGGACTGGTGTAGGGTCTGGGACTCCATTAATGAAGGAGGATGGCATCTCGAGGCATCTCCTCTAGAGCCCCTAAATGTCAAAAGACAATCTCTCATAGACACCCATATAAATATAAAGATAAATATTTATTTTAAAAATCGGAAATGGTTGAAATGACATAAAAACTGTGGAATAGTTGAAGTATTTACAAGTTATACCAGGGTATAACCTACCCGCCCCGACCCGACCCGGAGTTATGGGCAATCCAATTAAACCGAATCGTCTAACCGTTTAACCTGTCGGTTTTTAATAAGTCACTCAATTTAGTTACTCGATTTTCTCATTTCGTTCGTTTCTATTCTCAATCCAAACAAACTCTAAATTCGTTCCTCCCCTAAAATCAACCGTGAGAGCGAAAGGAGGAGAAGAATTCGGAGGATTCAATCGAGTGCGATGGTGGTCGAAACGAGAGGAGGAGGTAAAAGGAAGGATAATCCAACGAAGGAAGAGTCTCGGAAAGTGAAGTTTGCAAAGACGACGGCGGAGGGCTCCGATAATATCGAGAAGACGACGACAGAGAATGTTGACTCGACGACAAAGATAACAGAGACTGTTGAATCAACGGTACAGACGAGGGAGACGAGTAAGGATTCGACGGAAAATGATAATGAGAATGAAGTTTCTGAAGAAGGAAATGGAGGTGGAGAAGAAAATGATGATGAGAATGAAGTTTCTGAAGAAGAAAATGGAAGTGGAGAAGAAAATGATGATGAGAATGAAGGTTCTGAAGAACGAAATGGAGACGGAGAAGGAAATGATGATGAGAATGAAGATTCTAAAGATGAAGGTTCTGAAGAAGAAAAGGATGATGATAATGAAGGTTTTGAAGAAGAAAATGAAGAAAGAGAAGAGTTAGCAAATGGAGATAGAGCAGCAAACGAGAATGAGAATCCACCAGAACCCGAGGTAAGAAATTATCACTTAGGTATACTAGGGGAAGTTGGATATAACTTGGATACAACTTGGATAACTTGTAGCAAAATTGGTTATAACTTGAAGCAAAATTGGATATAAGTTTAGTATAACTTGGATATAACTTCGATATAACTAATTTAAAACTTTGGTATAACTAATTTAAAACTTTGGTATAACTTGCAGGGTTTGAATGGAAATGTGGGACTCGATATAATCAAACCAACGAGGATGTTCTTCAAGTCCAGTGAATACAACAAAAAAATAAAGCTTGGCACAAGGTGTATGATAGCTAGCACGATTAAGACGCTAAAAAATCTGAAACCCAAGTTGTCTAACGCGGAGTGGAGCTGGTTCACGGAGCATCCCCAATTCAAACACATTTTCCACATGAAGAGTGAGAAAAACCATAGGGTTCAGGGAATGTGGATGTTGTTGCTGCGTACTGTAGATATCGAGAGGGTGAGAGAGAGGTGGTTTATTGTGAATGGGGTTTCCATCCGTTACGGGCTAAGGGAACATGGTTTGATATCTGGGCTATTCTGCCACAACTATCCTCTCGGCTACAAAGAGCTTGGTGGGACGAGGTTCGTTGATCGTCTTTTCAAAGAAGGAGAATCTAGAAGGTTAGAGGATGTTAAGAATAAGCTGGTGAACATGGGACCCCACAAAGACAGGCTAAAGATGGCGGTTCTATTCTTCTTAGCTTATGTTGTTTGTGCGCAAACCAAGGTTGGACACAATGCTAATGATGTGTTGGAGGTGTTCCAGAGAGCAGTGGACGATCTTGACTACTGCAAGTCCTTTCCGTGGGGGAGATTTTCATATGATTACATGCTGAAGGAGATCTCTCACACAATGGAGCATTTTGGAGGGGTGGTGAAAGAGAAAACATTATGGCCGCTTCCAGGATTTTGTGTTCCACTAGAGGTATGCAAAATCCCATTAAACTAGTCAGTCGCTATTGTTGTCAACTGATGCAAAATGTTTTGTGGGTAACAGCTTCTTGCATACGAGGCAATTCCTAAGCTAGGAGTTGCGTTCAGAGAGCCTGTTGATGGAGTTTTGCCCGACTGTCCGAGGATGTGCAAGACCTCATTCAAACGAAATGGATCGACAGGGGTGTCACTTGCTGTGATAAACAAGGAATTGGGTAACACAACTGTAAGTCTTCCTGTTAAACTGTGGTAGAACTATGGTAGAACTGTGAAATTGTGGTAGAACTATGGTAGATCTATGGTAGAACTGGAAAAGTATGGTAGAACTATGGTAGATCTATGGTAGAACTGGAAAACTATGGTAGAACTATGGTAGAACTATGGGCGAAGCTTAAAATTAATTATGTTTGTGGCAGGTTATTGACAGCATCATCCCCACCAAAACTGCACAAGAAGAAAGATTGTTGAATGAGATTTTGGAAGATGAAGACGACGTTGATGTACCCGATTTAGTTGTGGAGAGTTGGGATAAGTGTTTGGATGCAGGTGAAAAGATATTTTTCAAAGACATGTTTGAGGAAGATGTAGCTGGGCGTGCAAGACAATCAAAATCGATTGAAGATGCAGCAGGAGATGGAGTACAGATAGGTGAGCAGTCAGTTCAAGTGGGAGATGTTATGAAGTTGGTGAAAAGAACAATGAAACTGTTGAGGACAGTTGACAAGAAGGTTGACCAGTTGAATGGAAGATTGGAGCCGCTAGAGGAGTTTGTCAAGGAAGCACAAGGCAAAGCAGTAGAGGTAGATGAAGCAGAATCACAAGGGAAAGGTAAAAAGCAGAAACGCAAGAAGTCTTTAGGGAAAGGAAAAAAACAGAAAAGCTAAGTGAAGTCGAGTGAAGAACCTATGGTTTTATGTTTAATGTTTTTATTTTGTAGACAAACAAAGTCTTTGGATGTTTATCTAGTTTGTGATGTGGATTTAGAACTTTAACTATGTTATGACTATGTTGTTATGACTATGTTGTTATGACTATTTTGTTAGGTTCTTATTGCTGAACATGAGATCTTCGACAGATTACAAACTTTAAAATGAACATAAGATAAGATTCAAGACTATCTAGAATTATAACATAAGTCTTCGACAAAGTACAAACTTTAAAATGAACATGAGATAAGATTCAAGATTAGCTTGAATTATAACATAAGTTTTGAAATGAAAAGAGACACTTATACAAGTCTTAACAAACAAAGACTTGTATTAACCGAAATTGGGAAATACATAGTTTTTTAGCACATCCATGAACTCAATACTTAGCAATCTCTTGGACGGGAGGTGGAGGTAATAAGCCTCTTAAGCTTAGCAATCTCTTCAGCCATATCATTGACCTCCATCCATAGGCGCCTCATTTCCTCCTCAACACCAAAAGTCCATGGCTGACGAAAGTGCATCCCATCGTCCTGCACAGTTTCACCCAGAGTATAACACAGTTTCACACAGTATGACTAAACACAGTTTCACCCAGAGTATAACATAGTTTCACCCAGTATGACTGACACAGTTTCTACAAAGAAGGAAATTACCTCATAATTCTTGCAGGTGAAGTACCTACTTCCAGGCAAGGTATCGAAATCGTGGCGATACTTCGGATTTGGAGACACATCCGTCTTGATTTCACCACCACATGGGCAACGGGTAGGAATTCCATATTGAGCATCGCAAATGTAACCTAACCTGTCGTAGTGTTTCTTCAGCTTCTTCATCTCCTTCTCCTCTTCGTACGGATGAGTCATGGTCAGTAAAGGGGAAGGGAAAGAGTAAAATCGTGGATGTAGAGAGAATATGAGGATAAAGAGGAAAGATAATGGATTATGAGATGTGTGTGGGAGTGGGAGGACGAGATGAGAGAAAAGAGTAGAGAGAGAGAGAGTGCTTGGCTTGGAAGTGACAAAAGTGAGTAGACAGAGCAAAGTTGACGAGACAAGAGGGAGAGTCACGAGAAAGGGAATCTACTTTGACCGAAATAATTGAAAATTTTGGAATATTTTCGCTTTGGCGCGAAAATAAAAATTATTTTCCCCCCAAACAAATTTGCTCATAGTTTTACTAAAGTTTCAGGTGTTACCAAATTTGTTCATAGTTCTATTTTTCGTGATTTCAACATTTTTTAGTTTTACGTATAATTTAAATTTGTGAATAAAGTTTTACTTTTCATTTTTCCACATTACCATGGAAGCATAACTTAGAAGTGCAATAATATTGTTAAAATCACGAGAATTATAGAGTACTACTTTGTAAGCTGCTCTTTATTAAGAAAGTGATCTTGGAAAGACTATATAATGCATAAGATAAAATGTGATTTCAATGAATCATGGTAGTTAATATTTGTTATTTTGCAATAGTATTGTCGATGAATGTGATGTTGATGAATTAGTCAAGTGATTGTGGTTGGATTAGAGCGGATTATGTCATGGTAATATCTCTTAACTTAGTAACACCTTTATTAACTTAGTAACACCTTGTTTTACTAGTTTTCCGTGGTTTTCCAATACATAGTTGAGACAATACATAGTTGAGAGTTTCCAAACAGAGAAACATAAGTAAACACAGAGAATACATAAGTAAACACAGAGAATACATAAGTAAATTCGTTTAGCTGTTCGATCACTCTACTCAGTAACACCTTTATTAACTAGTAACACCTTGTTTTACTAGTTTTCCGTGGTTTTCCAATCCGATTAAAAAGCAAAAGCAACTCTAGTTTGGTTCACTTGGATTATTAGTACGCATTCCAAACAACAGCCAACTAAACCCGAAATTTGTCCTCCGACGCCTTACATTTTGTGTCCTTTTACGCCGTTCTCCAACTGATGGATTCCTATTAACCTTTTTCCTTCCCTTCCTCGTTACCTTTTCTGGAGGTATGATCTGGAGCTTTTTGATGTGATCTGGTACATTCCATTCAGACTTGTCCGGCACAGAATAAATGGTCCTGTAATAAGCCATTGCCCAAAGTTCTGTCCAGTAATACTGTGAGCGCAACTGATGATACTCTATGTGGACCTCACGTCGACGACCATGAGCAGCAGGTACCTCAAGGAAATATAAGTAAGCAGCAAGTCCGTGAAGACAAGGATACTTTTCATAATCATATACCTTGCAGCTACATGTCTTCGCTATCAAGTTCACCAAATAAACCTTCCCATCGTCAGTATCGGTTACCTCGTACTCAAGATCATAACTATTCAGCTCACGAACTGGCGTTTTCTCAGCTTTGCCCCATATGTTGTGCAAATGGTTCTTAACCAGAGGAACCAGTTTGGTATCAATCGATCCAGACACGGCGTCCTTCCGATGTTCATTAAACCAGTCAGAAATCTGTTTGATTATTGTATCCAACATTGGTATCAAGGCATACCTCCTTGCGTCCTTAAACGCGCTATTCATTGACTCCACACTGTTGCTAGTGTCCAAGTTGTATCTACAACCTGGAAAATAGACCCTAGCCCATGTTTCTTTGTTAGTGTTCTCCTCCACATATTTGAAGGCTGAAGGATATCTCACTTTAAAAGATGCATAAGCAGCCTCGAACTCATGCACTTTGTAATACCTAGCCAACTCCATAAATCTCCATGCCACTACGGCTTTGCTGGTGTTACGAGCATGATTTCTCACATTCTGAGCTAGATGCCATATACAATGGCCATGGTGAGATTGTGGATACACATTTGCTACAGCAGTGATGAGGCTCTGATTCCTATCACTCATAAATACTATTTCAGAAGAGTCTGGTATAACAGTTTTGAGCATCTCGAAAAACCAAGTCCAACTAGCATTATTCTCACCGTCGAGTACCCCAATCGCGAGGGGATAATGGTGACGATTAGGATCTTGAGCTTTAGCAAATACTAGTACACCGCCATATCCGTTCTTCAAAAACGTAGCATCCACAAGAATCACTTTCCTCATGACCTTAAACCCTTCAATGCAAGCTCCTAAAGCTATGAAAAGGTACTTGAACTTACCTGCCTCATCCAACTCCACCCTTGTTGTTGTTCCGGAATTAACCTGCTCTAACATGTACAAGTAGCTATACAACATCTTGTAGCTGTCTTCTGAATTACCACGCAACTCACGCATAGCTAGATTTTTCCCTCTCAAGGCTGTGGAGTAAGATACTGAAACACCCAGTTTTAACTTTATTAAATCCATAATATCTCTTGGAAGAGGAGTCCTCAGTTTTCCAGGATATTCCTCATTCAAAAAAGTTGCAACTAATTCTGCAGAGCCTTTCCTCTTGATGTTGCAGCTATTACTTTGACTAGTCCGAGAGCATGTATGCACACCCCCGTACCTCCTAATAGAAAAAAATTTCGTCTCTGGAATCCTCGCAGCTCGTAATCCCCATTTGCAGCTTTCATCATAACATTTTAACACCAACCGTTTACGATCAGATTTTTTAATAACATAAGGAAAGCTTTCACGAAATGCAGCTCTATCCACCAACTCTTGAAGTGATCTCTTGTTTGGAAATTCCTGCAGCTTAAACAGACCCAAACCGTCTCCCCATTCTTCTATAACTTGACTACATTTTAGTAAAGGTGGCTGCTCAATATATGTAACTCTCATATTGGTTTCTATATTAGCACTGCTATCCATCTCAGCTGCAGTCTCCGTCTCAGCTGCAGTCTCCGTCTCAGCTGCAGTCTCCGTCTCAGCAATGTTGTATGTATCCATAAAATCATCATGTGTTGTATCGTCACCATTCTCTGCTTCTATCACCTCCTTCTGTTGATTTGCTTGCCCCTTTTCAACGTACATAGTTATGGCGTTAGGTCCGACTACATCATCATTTCCCTGCAACACTTCGTCATTCATACCAAACGAACTTCCGCCCACTCTCGACAGCTTATCTAACTGATCCGAGTTACTGCCTCTACTCGTCTCCTTCACTAACAAAAGACTTCTACGGTTGTCTTTATCAATGGAAAGAAGGTAACCGAACAAATCATCATCATCACAAATTGTGCACTCTTCTGATTCTTCACATCCAAACACCATCGGCTTGTACTTCAACGCCAGTTTTACATTCCTTTCATCTAACCTCAGCTTTTTATACAACCTTTCTTCTACCATTGCCAAAGTTATAGCCTCCACTGTTGTCTTGATGGTTATACAATAGATGCGATCTCTGAATTTGAAATGTAAGCACATGTGTTTCGACATTGCATCCTGCAAAAACAACAAAATAGAGTTATAGTTATACCAGTTGCTCTTTGTTCTACATAGTTTTAATCAGTTATACTAGTTTTACCTATTTCTATTTCAACTACAATCAATTGAAATTGAGGTTTCGGGTACTATAAACTCAATATCTCAATCGAGGCATTGTTTCACATGAGGTAATTGCTCCACATACCAAATCTCATCTCAAAATAATCATATATATATATATATATATATATATATATATATATATCCAATTACAAACCCAATCGAGGGAGAGGAGAGGAGAAGAGAAGAGAACCTGCATTCTGGCCTACTACTCTAAGCCTTAACGGTGGAAATGTTTTCGTCCGGCTGCGTCCTCCTGGAGAATCTACCAACGTCTTCGAAGCTCAAGCCAAGAGGATCCGATAAATGGGGAGAGGACGACGTCGACGAGAGGAGAGGAGAAGTTCACTCAGCTGGGCTCG
This sequence comes from Moricandia moricandioides, assembly GCA_905132885.1. NCBI lineage: Eukaryota > Viridiplantae > Streptophyta > Magnoliopsida > Brassicales > Brassicaceae > Moricandia > Moricandia moricandioides. Next base: position 19,542 of record CAJHQQ010002492.1, read on the forward strand.
AGCAAAGAGGAGAGGGGATCTTTGATCCGATAAATGGGGAGAGGACGACGTCGAGAGTCCTCCGACGTCGACGAGAGGAGAGGAAGTTGACTGAGCTCAGCTGGGGGCTCGAGCAAAGAGAAGAGGAGAGGGGATCTTTTGATTTCTTTTTTTTCATTTAATTTTATTAATTGTTTCACTCCAATTCGATTTCAAAACCGAAACGGAAACCCACCTCAACCCAAACCCGAAACCAGCTGCTCGATTTTGTAATTTTTTTTTTCGGCCACGAAGGGCGTTTTGGTCTTTTCATCATTCATTAACTCCAGAGGGGCATAGGGGATTGAGGGAGCCCATAAGAGATTTTGCCTTTCACATTTAAGGGCAATGGAGCAATTGCCTCTGGCATCTCTAACCTATGATTCTTGGGACGCACACAAAACAGATAAAAAACTGTTAAGAGTAAATAAGTAATTAAAATCATAAATTTTTTAAATCAAATATTTAGATATTTGATGAAAGAAAGTTTAATATAAATATAAGTCTTCTTCGACTTCGTCGTGCCTCTCCGGTGCCATTCATCATTTACGAGAGGGCTCAGTTGTTCCCATCAAGTCCAACCTTCCCTATGATGTTCAATTTACTCGGTGATGCGTTTCTTACTCCGTTCCCATCTTGATACGTTGTTTCAACGGTGGTGTTAAAGTGGATTTGTCGTTGACGATAAGAGAGGTGACGAGGAACAAGGTTGCTGCTACGAGGATGGCTTCTTCTTCCGCTTCTTCATGGAATCAGTGGCTACTCCAGAGTTCTTCGACTCTTCGCACGTATCCGGTGAGACCTTCGGTCACTATTTGCCATTAAACTGTAAGGGTAATTTGTAGAAGCCGGAAAACCGAATCGATATAAACGATATAAATAAATCGATGTTAAGGAAATATACGATTCAAAAGAGTATATAAAAGCGATATGAAAAACCTTTAGAAATATAGACCATGGAGTCGAGACGAATCTCTTTCCTTAACTCTTAATATTCGCTCCGTAGTGAGACGGACTTGTACGAAATAGAGCCCAGGATACAACCATGATAGACGATTCACGCTTCACCCGTGAACGTCCCTAACGAACTAATAAATCTACGAACACTCTCTAAAACTTACGCTGGAGATTTGCTGGTTTTCGTTCAGAAAAAACGTTAAGAAATGAAATGAGAAAGAGACGAGTTTTTAAAGAGGAGAAGACGAGCCACTTTCCGTAACTGATGCAGCGAGTGCGCACGTTAGCGGAAATCTCGCGAGTATCACGGAGTTGAGGCGTTATTTCATCTTATCGTCACAAAGAGAAACTGCGTGTTGTTTTTCTTTTTTAAAACGAACTACATGTCGTTTAAAATAAAAATGCATGGTGTTTTTGGGCAAAAAACGTTGAGCTTAATTGGGCCCAAAAAGAACATCTTGTAGTGGCCCTAGGGCCACATTTACCCAAGCCCAAGCCCAAGCCCAAGCCCAAGCCCAAGCCCAAGCCCACGCCGAGCCGAGCCGGCCGGCGGCGGCGGCGCGCGCATGGGGGGGGGCCTTCTCTCTCTGAGCTGTTTACACTATGCTATCAAGGAGTCATATATATACAACTCAAAATCCTCTTTTCTAACCAATGTGGGACAAAACTCAACTTGTGAGTTTCATGTGTTCAAGATCACAACTTCATCACATCATTTCTCATTCAATTTAAATCTGTTTTTGACATTTCAATATATCAGATTTTAGTACTCGTTAAAAGCTTTACAATGATCTATTAACATGATCAAGACGACCACTGGTTTGGCCGGAAAAGCCACCGGAAAAGTCAAAAAAATCATTGTGTCAAAAAATTGTTTCCAACATCATTTTGGTGTGGGCTCGGCTTGAAGTCTCACGACTCTTGGAAACTTTGACCGTTGCTTGGATGCTTGAGCTGTTGCTCCCTCTAAATTAATGTTCGCATGGCTTCAATTGCTTGCTAGTCGATCTCCAAGCCTTCTTCAAATTTGGTGTTGCTTGTTATTACGAATTGATTGCAGGTTAAGGAGTCTTTTCGTTTCATTGTGTTCATGGCTCACATAGCTTCAAGCGGATGTAATAAGGCCTCGAAGTGGTGATGCTGCCCCTTTTGATTAGGTGGCTTTGAGGAAAAGTGCGATTGTGGAAGTTTAGTGCTATTAAGCATCGTTTGTTACAGTTATCTTGTGAAGGGCCATATCTTTGTTTAAGACGAGTGTCCCAACTCAGACTTTAGGGTGGTCTTCGAGCGGGCTTCTATGGTACTTCAGAGTAATGATCCTTTGCTTTAAGTGACATGCTGAATCAAATTCTTGCTCGCTTTGTTGGTTGTGATTTACTTTTTTTTCAGGTTTCTCCAGACATTCCAGTATCGGTCTGATCTATCATTTTAGTGCTTCAAGTTTGTATTAGTTACTTTTTCATGTTCCATTTCTAGGGGTTTGTCACTTGGCTAACAAACTATTTGTAATCCTTATCTTTCATTTCCTTATATGATATTTACACATTTAGCTAAAAATAATAATACATAAGTCTCGTTCTATTCCACTTATTATGATGCTTTTGAGAAAGTTTTTTTTCAAAAACAAATTCGTGCGGGTTTACACCCAAATCGAACAAAAAATCATTCTAAGTGAGGAGTTAGACATCTAATATCAAATGTATGGCTCTATAAAAATGTCTAGCCCATAGAAGGACATCTGATATGACTCTAGTAGAATATTTGGCATAGAAAAGAGTATCTGGTTCGTCACAATAAATTGTCAACCAAAACTAAAATTTTGTGGTCCTAAGTTTTAAAAGGGAATATTATACTAAATAAGTTATATCATGGTTTTTACAGATCTTTGACTATGATATAAGTCTTAATTTAAAGTCTAGTATATATTTTTGGACATTTTTAGAGTCTTTACAAATATAGGTACATTTTAGATTACTTTGGAGATTTTGGAGCTATTTGGAGCATGAAGAGGACTGAAGCTGAAAGATCAAGTTGGATTCTATATCAATCCTTGGTGACAATCAACATTCTCATGGGTATCGTTCAAAACACACCAATGTTGATTAATGAAGTTTCAAAAATTTACAAAAATGTCTAGAAGTTTTTCTTATCTACAAAAAGTCTCAAATGTGTTTTAGGCCTATATATATTTATTTTAAGCCATTGTTTAGTCTAAGATTTATTTGATTTTAGAGCACACTAGAGAGAAGAGTCAGAACTTCTTCAGATATTGATTTGAAACTCTAGTATTTCTTACCTTAATCTTTAATGCAATTTATTCAGACTTTGATTAAGTGTTCATTGATCATGTCTGAGTAAACTGTAACACCTTTAGTTCTACATAGGACCATATGGATGTCCTATGGATAAGAGCAGTAGAGGTTCAGATGAACCATCAACCCAAATACTCCATAGGCGTAGTCAATAGGTCGGGGCGGAAGCTTGGGTAGTTGCCTCGACCAAATAAAATTCTCGTTTATGTCATGGTAGTGTAGTTAGCCTAGGACTAATGTAGGTAGCTAAGTTTAGCTCATTTTAGAGTAGAACAGCTTGGTGGCCAGCTCGACTAGCTGAGGCGGTCGGGTTTGGTAGTGATAAATTTGGAGTCGGTTCGATCATGACCGGTGGGTCTGATCGGTGGGGTCGGGTGGTTAGCCGGTTAGGTTAGGGTGGCCCAGGTTAAGGTAGATTAGGCTTATGTTAGGTCTTAGCCGAGGTGTTTGGGTAGAGGTTTGATTGGTTGGTTACAGGAAAGAGGGTGGATGTTCAAGGACGAATGAGAACAATCACAAGGGTGAATGGTCACGATTTCCACTCCACCATCTCGACCCTTAGCCTATGGCTTCCCTTCGACCATCTTCCCTTCCCTATATATACCCAGTGTCACTTCCTCCTTTTGCATAAGAAACTTGGAGATATAAACCTTAGAAATCAATAGAGAAAGAGAGAGAGAGTTTGGCGGAAGAGAGGGAGAGAGAGAGTTTTAACTGGAATTCGGTTCATACCAAGTGGTCAACCAAACCAGGCGAGTGGTCGGACGGTCCGGAAAGGCGGTTGGCAGTTTGGGGAAAGGACTGAAAGTGTTCCTTTTGTGGTTTATGATTATCTTTGCCAACTTATTCTTTCTTATTGGCTAAGGTGAGTGCGATGAAGTAGGGTTAGAACCGAAGGTCTATGACTGGCTGGTTCATGGTCATGGCATTTGGGTTGATCTAGGGTTGTTTGGCTGAATTTATTGAGTGTTGCATGATCAATACAAAAGGAATTGAGGCTGAGTGTGTTACCTTTGTTTGCTGCATTCATGTAGATTACTCAAACCGGCCATAAAGCCTATAGTCCCTAAGTATGGATGTATGCTTGGCGAGAGAAATGGGATCGATCGGTTGCACAAGATGATAAGAGATTGGTCTATGAAGCTGACGGATGGGAGGAATTTTCCATGGCCTTTTCCTTTGTAAGTAACCATACCTAGTGGACCTAAACCATGAGGCCGAGTGTCGAGTGCATCAATGGACCTTGTGTCTATTTTTGCTTAAAAGACTTAATATTATTAACATATTAGGATTATGCTTATAGATTAACCGTGTAGGCAAAATGATTCGCCTCGCTAAGCAATTGTATAATTGCTTATGCCTAAATTAATGTGGCAGATTCTAAGGATGGTCTGGGTTGACGCAAGACAGGCGGCCAATGGGGATGATTGGTGTTTGGTTCATTTAGGCCTATTATTGTTTAGGATTTGATAAAACTACATTAACACTACAATGTATCAACTCCTTTTTGATTTATACAATACAACCATATGGCTTTCTTTGCTTTTATTATCCGCTCCGCACTTGGCTACCCAGCGTTTACTTCATGAATTTATCTTGAATCGAGATCTTTTGGCTCAACTTTATAGATTGAATAATTCAGGGAATCTTTGGTTCGAACCTAACTTGAATATTACATTTAAAAGATAAGAACTTAAAATGGACTTATTAGACTCGGGTCGCCTATCGGCTTGGGCTGTGTGAGATCACTCCAGAATCGTTTGGGTAGGGTCTTACAAGTTGGTATGAGAGCATGGTTAGGTTCTAGGATAGATTAGTGTTGGGTATGGGGAAAAACCACTCATCGTTTAAAGGTCTTGCAGTAAAGGTAGGTTAACTAGTCCTCGAGTTAACAATATATAGATTAGTTAAGCTAACTCGTATGCGAGTTAGAAATAGGTAGATAGTTTGAACTAACTCGTTTCTAAGGCAAGTTATCATAAAGGATTTGGTTGGACTAACTCGGGTAAACGACTTATTTCCACACCAGAAGTATCGTATAGTAACAATTCCACACAATCTTTCATACTCGTCCTAATTGCACACATTTTAAGTATATGAACTCAATTGCACACATTTTAAATATATGAACCTATTTACCCCTATTTTAAAAGATTGAAACCCAAAACCACACATACGAAGGTCTAGCTTCGTTTAGACTCTAAACCGATATCAAACTAATTAAACCCATATCAAACCAGTTGGTATCGAACTAAAACTATAATTCGAGCCAACATGATATCCAAATAAAACCTGACCCAACATCCTACTAAAGAGTTTTGTCGAGTACTATTTGAATATTAGGTTGGATCAGGTTTAATTTTAGTTCGATAACTGGTTTGATCAGTTTAACTGGTTTAATATCAATTTAAATTTTAAACCAGTAAAACTAAGCTAAACCTTCGTCTGTGTGGTTATGGGTTTCGATCTTTAAAAATAGGGGTAAAAAATTGTATGGAAATGTTACTATACGATAATTCTGGTGTAGAAATATGTCGTTTACCCGACTAACTCATAATTAGTATGAGTTATCAATAGATTTAGGGACTCACTTACATGAACTCCCATAAAGAACAAGGAGAAGGTTGACGTTGCCGACCTTATTGGAAGAGCCGACGATGGCACCGATCATATCGGTGTTGCACTAGTTGTGGTCACCGGTTGTGGTCACCGGGGGGGGGGGGGGGGGGGGGGGTGACACAAACTGATTTAATCATGCACCTCTACGTATGGGGAAATGGAACAATTGTCCTTACAAGTTTCAACGTGGAGAAGGTCGGTACGGGACTTAGTCCTCGAACACGACTCTCCCATGTCATGTTCCATTAACAAATGTGTAGAATGATCTGATTGTTCGAGTGAGACAGGCCGCGATTCCCGTTGTTGATTATGCAATGAAATATAGTCGGTCATGCTGTTCACGCAATTGGGGTGCAGCGCTGGGCCATCAACCCAATCGGTTGGTTTCCTATTTGTTGAACTCATGGGAATGGCAATGAGGAAGCGTTTGAGATCAACCCACCTCAAGCCGAAGTTGTCTAAGTCAAGGTACCCTACTTGAGCGTACTAGATTGGATGATTTGGTTAGGGACTAGAGTCTTCATGGGTAGTGTCGATCCAATTGAGGCCGACCAGTGGAGGAGTAGGCTAGTTAGCAAATTTTCCTCCATTGGGTGCCTTGAAGAGTGAGGGACATTTCCATACATTTACTAGATATGGATGCGCATAAATGGTGAACAGCGGTCAAGAAACGCACTGGTGACTCCATAAGCACCTTTGGCGAGTTCGAGACTGAATTTGACTAGAAATAATTTTCATCGAAAGCTTGGGACTCAGTAGAGGCTTAGTTCCTCCCGTTGATCCAGGGCAAGAGGTCCATTAGACCCAAGCTACGTACCCATCTCCAGGTCCGCACCTATGGATCAGTGTCAGAACTGGTTGAGAGGAGTGCATTAGTTGAGACTAGTCTCAAGGAAGACGCTGCAATTAACCGCAATAAGCCTCATATCAAATCAAGTATTTTTCCTCTGAATAATGATATGAAACGGAAAAGGGAGCAATCAGAACATGAGTCCTGATTTGCTAGGCACAGAAAGTGCGAGTCTTGTGGTAGGAGGCGCGATGGGCAGTGGTGGATGGTTATGGGAGGCTGCTTGAGGTGTGGTAATATGGACCAGGAGGCTCATAATTGTAGCAAGTCGATTCGAGGGGATACAGAGGTACCAATAATGGAGTTTCTATGTGCAAAAGTGTGGGAAGCCCGTACACTTCGCTAGTGAGTGTTTGGACAGTCCAATACACTACAAAAAACAGCCCTATTACGAGGACATATTTCCTAGTTAATTTGTCGTAATGTCCCCATTACGATGAATTAACTAAGAATCGTGACTCGTTTTAAAACGCTCGTGGTAATGCATGATTCTTTGTAATGCAATTGTAATGTTTACAACGAAGACATTTCGTCGTAACCGAGAAGGAAAACAGTCGCCGTACTTTCCTAGTAAACTGTCCTCGTAAATGCCTTGTAATATTTCCTAGTAAAGTATTCACTAAATTCTTGAATTATTTACGATGAAATATCATAAATTTTTCAATCCTCGTAATATGCTAAGAGGAATGCACAAGGAATTCTATGTAAAGTCGTAAATTTTACGACGACTTTACAAGTTGCTCCTTGTAAATTCCTTGTAAAATTTACGAAGATTTTAAATGGAAGTTTTAATAAAAAAATATATTAATAAAATTATAAAATAAAATTATAAAATAAAATTATATTCAAATATTCAAAATTAAAATAATTTGAATATAAAAACTGAATATATAAAGTTATAAACTAATATTCAAATTTATAATACAAAATGAAAATATTTAAAACAAAAATAGAGCTAGACATTGTCGAAGTAGTTGTTAGAGGTCTCGTTCCCTTCCGTAGAGTCTCAAGGCTCGTCTACATGATTAGAGGGAGGCGTTTGTCCGCTGAGTCTCCGATGTCTCTCCTCCAACGCTCTTTGTAGAACAGAGTTTCCAACCGCCATAACGTCGAGAAGATCCTCTAGAGTCTGCAAACGAACCTGTTGGTCGTCCACCTGAGCCTGCAGCCGAGAATTCTCCTCATCCCGGCTCAACGAGTAAGACGAAGTCGACTTTGGGACGTCATTGACGGATCCTATAACCATTGTCCGCCCCTTCTTTCTTGGAGCGACCTTTTAAAATAAATATTATAAAATTAAAAATGAAATACTTTAATTGAAATTATAAAATTAAAAATATAAAAATATTTTTAAAATTTACCTCTTCGAAGATCTTGTCCACCTCATGTATAGACAATTTGACGGGTTATCCATCAGTAGACTGCTGGGTTAGATGCGTCTCGCGCTCTTCAACCCGAGCAGCCACGTCGTGAAAGAGCTTCTCTGGCAGTGGATCTACAAAACCCCCACTCGCTTTTTGGTGAGTGATCTTGAATAGATCAGATAGAGATGACATCACTATGGTCTTATTAGCCTACAAAAGCATATAAAATGTAAGTTTATTAATTTTTTATATAAGATAATAATAATTAAGAAAAATAAAAAATAAACATAAAATTAATAAAATTTACAACTCGTTGACGAACTTCGGCGTGAGGGTTTTGCTCAGTGTTGTGAAGCATGGGTAAGTTACCATCCGCATCCTTCGTTCTACGGGAAGCAGAGCAATTGTTGGCCTTACGGGCCGAGCCGGGTAGCTTCCAATAGGCGATGAGGTCATCCCATACCTCTTTCGTGAGCTCGGTGGGTTTGGCATCATAGCCGTAGTACTCCCACTTGTCCTTCCAATCTGAGACAGTGTTGCAAAGGCGGATCTTTTCTCTAGCAACAAATTCCACCTTGACTCTCTCGTTGATTGCTAAGGACCATTGCCACCTTTGCTAAAAAATAAAAACAAAATGAATTAGAAAAGAATAAAAAAATATTATTAAATAAAAAAATGGAAAACTGTTACCGCAAAACATTTGAACCACGTAGTCCTAATGTGCTCAAGAGTCATACTCCAGTTGGGATGGGCCTCGACGAAATAGCCTTTGATCGTTTCAGAAACACTACGGCCGGCACAGTTATCGACGCCAAACCTGAAAATAATATGAACTTATTAGATGAGCATAACAAATATAATGTTAAAAATTAAGATTAATAAAATTAAAAACTTACCAATAAGTACCCTCTGGGGTGTCGGGGTCCAAACTCTTTAGTCATGCTCGTCCAGGTTGAGCAAGAAGATCCTCGACTGTATATGTAGTGTACGGTGCAGATGGAGGGAAAAACAAACTGGATGAACACCGGCTCCTGGGGCAAGATGTGGAGCCGGTGGAGGCGCCTCGTATGGAGGAGGAGGTGAAGGCATTGGGTGATGTATTTGGGGTCCATAAAGAGGAGGAGGAGTCCAAGAAACTCCATGTGACTCGAGGACCGCCTCCGGATCTGAAGAAGATGATGGAACTGTACTAGATGATGTCCCAACACTAGATGCAAATATGTCGGAATAAGTAGGTCGTCTCCTAGGTGCCATCAATTTTTTTAAAAAAATTATCTAATCAGTTAATGAAAAATATCTAAAATCATTTTAAGTTTCTAAAAAAAATATCTAATCAGTTTAAAAAATATTTATTCAGTTTCTAAACAATATCTAATCAGTTTGACAAAATTTCTAATCAATTTCTAATAACACTATGTTCCTTAATCTAATCACCTATTAACTATCTAGCCTATTTTTTTTTTAAAAAAAAACACATACCTTGAAGTTGCAGAGGACAATGTTGGGAGGAATACACGAAGCAAGCCTCGTGACTGATCTTCGGGTATATATAGAAATTTTGAAGCCTAGTCATTTCGTCGTAATGTTACAAGGAAGTTACCACACATGTGTTTTCTATTACAACAAAGTTACCACGCGCATGTTTCCAGTTACGGTGAATTAAATAGGAAGCATTACGACGAATTAAATAGGAAGCATTACGAAGAAACTACTAGGCCCGTGTTTTCCATTACGATGAATGTACTAGGAATTATTACGATGAAACTACTAGGCCCGTCTTTTCTATTACGACGAATTTACTAGGAATATATCCAAAACCCTGTAAATCAAATCCCTAAACCCCAAAGCTCAAATCTTTAAAGTACATGAGTCTTTAACCATTTGACAAAGTGTTGATCTTTCTGTTTCTCCATCTCAGTTGTGGATATTCCTGGTATTGCTTCTTCGACTTTCGTAACAAACAAGCTGCATAAAATACACAATATATAGATAACTTCAAAACATTAATAACTTCAATATATAACTTAAAAATAATATATATTAACCTTTCAAACGAACGCGTCACTGCATCCTCGCAGTTGAGAAAAATATAAGTGTGGGAACTATGCTTATCATCTTCAGTAGACCACCAAACTTCTTTCAATTTACCACCAAACCGTTCAATCTGGCAGAAAATCTCAGGAACACCGTCAACTGCATATGTTGGGACAACTCCACCATCATCATACCTTCTAGGAACCCTCTTCCTAATACGGATTGCTGGTGCGAAGTAGTATGATGTGAAGTGCGATGTTTCTGCAGTCAAACTCCCAGCAACTATTGGCCCTTTGACCTTTGCGAGATTTTTTGCATTCCCTTACAAATGTTTCATGGAGCGCTCATAAAGATACATTCATCCACAATGAACAGGTCCATGAAGAAATGCCTAGTACGGGAGGTAGACAAATAGATGTTCCATAACGTCAAAAATGCAGGAGGAAATATCTTCTCTATGTTGCAGATTAAGATTGGAATATTCTCATGGAGTTGTTGCATGTCATCTTCCTTGAACGTATATGTGCTAAAGTCCCTAAAGAATGCTCAAATGCCTATATATTGCAAAAAAAAACTATCTATCATAGTTAACATATCATAACATAAAATATTATGTAATCAAAATATTTTACCTGCAAATGATTTATGTACATTTGTTGGAAGCAGCTTGGCAAAACCGAATGAAAGTAGTCGTTGCATACACACATGACAATCATGACTCTTTATTCCTTAAAATTTTTGACCCAAAACATCTTGAGAGGTTTGAAAAATAACCATCAGGAAACTTCACTTCTGATGCCACCCAGTTGAACAAAGTCGTCTTTGCTTATGATGACAGTCGGAAGATGGGAACTGTAACCTTTCCATTTCTCTTGATATGTAACTCACTTCTCGAGCAAATATCAGGTAAGTCCAATCTTGAGTTTTTGTTGTCTTTTGTCTTCCCTTGAACATTTAGTATTGTATTCATGATGTTGTCAAAAAAACTTATTTTATATATGCATCACATCGAGGTTGTGCCGCAAAAGAAGATCATTCCAGTAAGGTAGCTCCCAAAATATACTCTTATTGTGCCAATTGTGAGTGACCCCATACCCATCAGATATATTGTAGGAACATGCCAGTTCCCTCCACGAGGAACAGTTTCCAAAGCTCCATAGTGGTCAAGTTGGTGTTCGATTTGTTCTCCAGTTAAATATGGAGGAGGATTGTCTCTGACAATCATTTTGTACCTAAACGATGTCTTGTTTCTTCGGTATGGATGACTAAGAGGAAGAAATCGATGATGATAATCAAACCAACATGTCTTCCTACCATGCTTCTATTGAAAAGCATCTGTCATTCAAAGACAATATGGACAAGATAACCTTCCATGTGTTGTCCATCCATACAACATCCCGTAAGCAGGAAAGTCACTTATAGTCCATAGCAGAACTACTCGCATCGTAAAATTGTTGTTCAAGGAACAATCATACGTCCTCACCCCTTTTGACCATAAGTCCTTCAGCTCTTGTATCAATGGTTGAAGAAAAACATCTAGCGACTGTTTTGGATGCTTTGTACAAGAGACTAATATGGTCAAGAATTGAAATTCTTGTTCCATGCACATCTCTGGTGGCAGGTTGTATGGCGTAAGAATGACTGCCACAAAGAATATTGTCTCCCAGACATTCCAAATGGACTAAATCTATATGTGCATAACCCAAGATAAACATTCCAAATATTTCTTACGAAATCTGGGTGTACCGTATTGAAATATTTCCACGCTCTTGCATCTGACAGATGAGTGATCTCACCATCCCTCTGACATGTTCATCATGTCATGTCATCGCTCCAACAGTCCTCTCAGATTGATATAATCTTTCTAACATATATGTAATTGGTAGGTACCACATCCTTTGGTACGGTACCCTATTCCTCCCACGTCCTTGCGGTTTGAATCGTGGCTTCTTGCAGAAACGACACTCTTCTAACTTCTCATCATCCCTCCAGTAGATCATGAAGTTGTCGACGCAAACATCTATCATCTCTGAAGGTAACCCAAGACTATAAACCAATTTATGAATCTCATGATAAGATTCAGTTGACACGTTGTCTTCTGGCAAATACTCTTTAAACAATTCGGCCAACGCATCCATGCAATTCTCAGGTAAATTATGATTTGTTTTAATATACATCATCCTCGTTGTTGTAGACAATTTAGAGAGTCATTCTCTACAACCAGGATAGATTGGTTGATTTGCAGCAACTAACATCTCATAAAACATTTTCACATCTATGTTTGGCTCTTCAAAAATTTCACTTTCAAGCTATTGTTGTAGTGGTTTCAGGTAAAAATGCATCAGTAATCAAGTCATGAACCCTATCATGATCTACCATCTTTTCCTCCTGATGGTAACTATATTCATTATGAAAATGATATGGTTCTTGCCTATTACCAGCATCATGAAAATTACTATTACTACTATTAGCTTCATTTCCATCATAACCCTCTCCATGTTGAAACCAAATATAGTAATGTGGTGTAAAGCCTATGTTTAATAAATGCTTCCATACAGTTTCACTACGGGCAAATTTTGAATTTTTGCACTTTCGACAAGGACAAAAAAATCTTACAACTTTCTTGCGTGATCAGCGTACTGCATGCATGGTACATGAATGTCTCTATCCTCCTGAGAAATTCACCGGTCACTCTATCGTCAACATATTTGTGTGTATACATCCAACTCCGTAACTCGTAAATATTTCTACCATCCAATATTTTTTTGATTCTTTTTTTTCGTTTGTGTGATATGTTATGATGAGAATGAACATATATATAGAAAACTTTCGAATCTGGTAGGTGAAGATATAACAACGAATTTACAAGGAAAACATTTACTAGACTTTTACAAAACGAATCTACTTTTTTCAAGCACACAATAAACACGTTTTCACCAATCATAATGGAGATATATTTTGTCGTAAAGTCCTTGTAACATTACGACGAAATGTTTTCCTCGTAACGTTACAAGGGCATTACGACGAATATAGCTTTCGTGGTAAATTCCTTGTAATGCAGTTGTAGACTTACGACGAAGTAATTTCCTCATAAAATTTCGTTGTTAAGCCCGTGTTTTCTTGTAGTGATAATGGGTTGGGTCAGTCGGTAAATCACTGTGGTACTAAAAGATAGTTTGGGGCTAGCAGGCTGACTGTTACCACTGGGTTTACGAACTGACTACAAAGATTGGAGAACCCAACAACTTCATGGCCATCAACATTAAGCCTCTTGCTCAAGTCTGTTCAAATACTGCATGAATCCCCTTGCTTTCTTAGGTAGAAACTTAGCCTTACATATAGGAACCATAGATGTTGGTGAAGTAGCCACCCACATCTTGTTTTATTTTGGGGTTATAGATTGTTTTGTGGCTCCGGATGCAGTAGTTAGGGGCCAGTTCTAGAAGGTAATGGATAGTAGTATAGGGATTTTGAATGCTGCTGCTTGTCAGGTCATGCATTCACAAGGGATTGTCCAGGACATTCCAATTAGGATAGGGGATGTGGTTGCTGACTTAATTGTGGTCCCATTCAAGAATCATGAGGTGATTTTTGGTATGTATTGGTAATGGAGGTTTAAGGCCACATTAGAATACCATCGGGGCAGAAAGAATGCTATAAATTAAACATGGAAAAGACAAAGTCGATCGATATACCAATAACATTCACACTTTTGAGAGTGTCTTGAAGATCCAAAATTGGCCTCCAACATTAATCAAATTCAGTCTCTCATGTTGAGGCTTGTTATACATTGGATCAAATTCTTCTTTCAGGTATGAAAAGATATGTCGGTGTGAGTATGATTCCCCTCACTCTTCCATTCAATAAAAAGCCGAAAGAAAAGAAAAGATTGAGATGATTTCTTTTGGAGTAAAGGGATAGGAATTTTTTTGTAACCCCATTACTTTAATTCAACTAGAATTTGATCACACAAATCTGAAAACGAGGGGTAGGAAAATTTCATGTGATCCTATTATTCGTCTACACTTTGAAGAATGAAAAAACTGAAAGAAGAAAAACAAATGAGAAAAGTTAGAAAAGTTAGAAAAGAAGGAAGAAATTAACTAGAATGTCTATGTTATCAGAAACCTGAATGGATAAGAGTTCATGTACCATTTGATCGATATTCCCTCGCTGAGACTTCATATAAGGCTCTTTAATGAGTTGTGGACTAGAAATGGTGTGGTTGCTAAGAAGAGGTCAAGTACAGGAAAGTACCTTATAAAGTTGGTATCATTTGATGTGGCTTGCAACATGTAATGGTGAAAGTGATGGTTATAAAGGATATGTGTGTTCATGCGTTTTCAAACTTGTTTCACAGGTTTATTCTTTGTTTTGCTTGAGAGGTAGCAAATGATAAATTTGGAGGAACTGATATATTATTGTTTTTGTTTGTTTTTTACATGATATAAGAACTAATTTAGAGTTTATTATATATATTTGAAATTTTTATAGAGTCTTTGCGGGTCTAGGTCGTTTTGGACTATTTCGGAAATTTTTGAGCTATTTGGAGCATGAAGAGAATTGAAGCCGAAAATATCAAGTCAGAGTCGATATCGACACTTGATATCAATCGACACTCTCCTTGGTGTTGGTCGACACCCACCCTTACAAAGCAAACCGATGTTAGATTAATGAAGTTTCAAGAATTACAAAAAAGCCTAGGAGTTTCCTTTATTTACAAAAATTCTCAAATGTGTTTTAGACCTATATATATACTTATTTTAAACCATTGTGTAGGCTAAGATTTATTTAATTTTAGAGAGCAGTGGAAAGAAGAGACAAAACTCATTCAAAGATTGATTTGGAACTCTAATGTTTCTTACTTTATTCTTTAATGCAATTTGTTCATACTCTAATTACGTGTTTATTAATCATGTACAAATGAAACACTTGTTAATTTAGAGTTTTTAAGGGTTAAGGATGAATTGCTAATTAAATAAATTGCTAGGGTTTATCTTTGATTTTTTTTATCTTGATTGTTCTTAATGCTAGATTTGGATTGACAACATGAAATCTTGATCATATGATAATTGGTTGGTGTGAAAGTATTATTCATTGACTGAATTAATCATGATAAACTAAATAACTATTTGCAAAAAAAAATTGGTTTACAGATTTTAATGAACGTATCAAACATGAATTTAATGATTGTCTTTTAGTTGTTTTAATTCGCAAAGAAATTTAGGATTCTAAAATCTAGACATAGATAGTTCTCCAACGAATGTTTATTAACTTGATTTCTATGATTTGAGTTCTACAACTGTACTTCATAAACCATTGACATCTGTTTAACTGCAATTCTAAACTGCATTATTGATTTTCTTGGATCTAGAGGTTTCTTCCATTGGTCTTACAACTGATTTAGTTTCTGACTTTTACTGTTTTTTATTGTTGATGTAGTTTAATCTGATAACCATATATTTATTGAGTGATCCAAATATTTGTGAATTCAATCCATAAGTAATGTATTGCACCTCTGAAATTGCAGAGTAACTCAATGATAAATTTGAGCATATCAATAAGCAATCTAAGTCTCATATTGGATACTAAACCTATATATATATATATATATATTGTCCTACTCCACTTAGTATAAGGTATTTTGAGAAGAAGAAATCAGTGAAAAATTAGGTTCAAAACGAACAGTAGCCTAATAAGCGAGGAGTTGAATATTTGGTAACAAACATTTGAATCTAATGGGGTATTTTGACCGGAGAAGAGCATCTAATCTGACCCAAAGAATGACATCTTATCCATCACAATAAAAACTATGCGACCATGGCTGATAGCAAAAAGTAGTTGGAGAATTGTACAAGTATTCACTTATTATTGCTCACAACACACAAGATTTGGGGGTTCAAAGAGAAGAAAAAACAGGCAGACCAGGTAATGAAGCTCCAGAATCAACAATGTATGTATTGCCAGAGACATACTGAGAAGAGTCGTGAATGAGATACCGAATGAGAGAGGTAAGACCCGGAACCACTGTCTGTTGCATCTTTAACGGAACTGTCCGGTCGTTCACCTTCTTGAGCCACTCTTTCTGGATAAGACCTTGTGTGATCTCTGACTTGAAAAGCCCCGGCGCTATCGAGTTCACTCTGATCTTGTAAACACCTAACTCAATAGCCATCATCCTCGTCATGGTGTCAACACCACCTTTGGAACAAGCATAAGCGACTGCACCGGGCAGCATACCACGGTGACTCCCCGCCATCGATGAGATGTTTATCACTGAGCCACCTTGTTTAGCGTCGCGCATTAAAATACAGACGTACTTGGAAACTAACCAGGAGCCGGTTAAGTTGGTCCTGAACACTTTGTCCCACTCGTCCTCCGACAAATCCAAACTCGACTTGACATTGCCTCTGATTCCAGCGTTGTTGATCAACACATCGATCTTTCCAAAGATTCCCCAAGCTTCTTTAACCCCTTTCTGAATGGTGGCGGCATCTGATGCAACGTCTAGCTCGAGAGCAGCGGCTTGGGTTCCGGTTGAACATAAGCTGTTGATATCATAGCAGAGCGAGTTGAGGCGGTCGACACGACGTGCTGCTGCGATAATCTTACAGCCAGCTTTGCCCAAATCAAGACAGATTTCTTTTCCTATACCAGACGAAGCTCCTGTCACAAGAACCACTTTGTCTTTGAGCTCACGCCATGGCTCTAGTTGCTTCGAAACCTGCTTCACGTGGAAAATAAATAATCACACGATCAAAAAGATTATACATGCCTGATATTAAAGATAAAATCAATGTACGTGATTTGGAGAGGAAAAGTGTATCTCACAGTTTGATGATTGCTCATATTGTTTGTGTGTGTGTTCGGTTGAGACGGTGAAACCCACAGCTTAGTAAAGCCGTCTTTGTTACCAAAACGACAATTTGAACGTGGCATTCTAACTGGTTCGTGTGGCCACCATACAATTTAGGTTTTATGATTTTTTTAATATATATATCCGATTTTTTTTCTTTTCAACATTCTATTATTTTCGATGTTTTCTAAGAGAGAATGCACAAGCGAAAATCCTTTTATTTTCTATAATATATATATATATATATATGTGTGTGTGTGTGTGTGATTGATGATTTTGCTAGTTAGAATTTGAGAAAAGGTAAGACAAAATACAGATTAATCAAAACCTTAAAAAATAATTGTTAAGATAATATTAAACCAAAACAAACAAAATTAACCAAGAAACCATGCTAAAGAGGAAGGCTTCTTCTTTTGTCTATTATTTGCAGCCTTAGGCTTCAGCTTTCTTTTACATTTTGCTAAAGTATAAAACCAGAAAGACCAAAAAAAAAGTACGAAAAATAAAAACCATGCACCCAACCATAAACAAAAGCGAAGCAATGGTTTAAACATGAATATAGCATTCTAGAAGGTTTCAGAGATCCTGTTCGACCAAGTAATCACCCAACCTCTCGACGACCATGTTACATTGTCCTGGAGTCACTGGTTCTTCGTACAGACCAAACACCATTGATTGTCCTGTTTTCTTGATCGTGATTCCTCCAGCTCCCTGCACAAGTTTTAATAAGAATCCCTCAAATTACAATCGCCAATAACTGTTTTGAGTTTGATAACAGATTCTTAACATCAGATATAAGATGACTACATAGTTAACCATAAACCATCTTTTCAAGATCCTAATCTTAGGCATGAATTGTTTCAAATGCATTTTAAGCGTTTACGTTTGCAATTGATGGAACTTTTTTTATATCTAAAATTGGCATTTTTGTAATATATAAAATGTTCCCAGCTTCATTTTTTTTTGTAAAGTAAAAACGTCAAACAGAGGGTTGTGAGTTTCATTTCCGTTCGGCATTTACATTTACAATATACAAATGAATTTGTCTTAGAGATTTAATGTTGTAAGCTTATAGGTAAAAATAAAAAAGGTACTAAGTGAATATATAAAAGCAAATAAACATTCGATGCCTAGAATATTGATTGTTTGTACGCAATTTTTTTTAAAAAAAAAAATTTTTGACGCAATTCTAGATTTTTCATTTGCAAAAAAAAAAAAATCCTAATCATACCTTCTTGCCACGGATGACTGCACCAGGCTCGCCTTGGATAACCATATACTTTGCTCCTGCGAGGAACAAGCCTGTGGGAGCGAGGTGACCCGGCTCATCGAAATCTTTCATGATATCTTTCATCTCTTGAGGCTTGAACTGTTTGAAGAGATCGAATGAATCCATCATATATACTTTTGGGATCCAATTAAACTAATCGTGGAACCATATCCAAATCAGAAACATAGTTGCCTTTATACATAACCAGTAAGAAAAACCTGAGGAAAATTAGCGCTCTGAGCCCAAACGCTACCGTCATGGCCGATGATAGCGGCAGAGGTGAGGTGGTGACCTTGGCCGTCACCGACATCGCACATCAAATGCTCATCAACGTAAGTTTGCCACGACATTATCTCGTTCTCTTTCTTGTTCTTCCTTTTACACTACCCCGTTCGTTTATTTAAGCTCTCTACGTATGCATGTGCAGTGCAATGCAACTCTGAGAGGACTTCGTCGTGTCTCGATAAATAGGGACCTAACAAGAATGTCGCAAGATGAATCTGAACCGTAGGACTCAAAAGACACATTCTCAGCCCCTAATAAGACTCAATTAATTCTCGCCTTTGTTCTAGGTTAATCGTTAACTCTATTCACGCCAAGTGTCCTTGTCAATTATCTCCTATTTATAACGAACATGAAGGATTTAATTAAGGAAACAAACAAACAATACATATTGATATTTGTTTATCTTTTGGGGTTTATGACATGTTTAGGGGTATAATCATGTTATTTGATTAAGGAAACAAACAAACAATACATATTGATATTTGTTTATCTTTTGGGGTTTATGACATGTTTAGGGGTATAATCATGTTATTTGAAGACGACAATGAAATGATAAAGACCTCTTGTAAATTGAAAAGATTGTCCCAGTTTTAAAACCCAACTAGATTTTGACCCGCGCTTACAAAGCGCGGGTTTTGATTTTTATTTTTATTTTTATTTTTAAAATTATTTAATAATATTTGTAAACCAACAATTTTAAAATATTTTTAGGTTCATATAAATACTATTTTTTTATTTTAGATTTTGTTGAAATAAGAAAAAATGTATAACTAACAAATTAATATGGTTGTCTAACACAGAAAATATATGATTTAAAATATAAGAATAAGTGAATATCTCAATTTTAGCAATTTATTACGTTTTGTTCATATATGAAAACCTCTAGATTTTAGTTTCAATTGATTGATGGATTTTCTTTTATTTTGTGGGTTGTAATTTGGAAATAAAAAATATTGTTAACGTAAGGGCTAGATTTTTGGATCTATCTTGTTAATATTATGCTTGTTTTTGAATTTATTCGGTTAGATAAAAAAATTATTAAGTCAGCCCGTAAATAAATTTTTTTTTAAATTATTCAATGGCACAAAATGGTAAATAAGAAGAAAAAATAAGGGTGAAGTTTTATGAGTACTACAGTTTTAATAAGATAGATTTATTGTAAATGTAAAGGCTAAGTTTGTAAATAAAAGAAATTATTTTTAATACTGCTATCCATGTATCCAAATAATCCTCACTATCCATGTTTCCAAACAAAATCCTAAAGTACTTCTACTTTAATAAGATAGATTTTCATCATATATGACATTGGTAATCCGGAATTTTGATCTACATAACAAAAAATATGTTATTTTCGTACGCCATTTTTCCATGATTATATTTCTTTAATACATTTTTTCTTTTTCTTTGTTTAATGATAGTAAATAATGTTTGTAACTGATTCTCATTTGTTTTCGAAATGTTATTTCTTTATTCTTGTTTATTTTAACATTAGTTTATATTTTATAGATTACGAGTTAAATATTTTTATTTTATTTAGTTTAAATATACAGATATACTAAATATTTTCTGGCAATTTATATTATAAATAATTGATTTGTTAAATAATTATTTTGTTTGTTAAAATAATTAATATTAATAAATTATGACCTAGGTAAAAAAAATTCCTGGGTCCGCTACTGTGCGTAAATTCCTCGCTCGCAACGACCAGCAGAGTTCATACATCTTTTGGTTGAGACTATGGACAAGCATTTTGGAAATGTGGTAGGTTTTCCAGTGAATAAAATTTGTCTGGTTTTGTGTCTCCTCTTTGTGATCTTGTTGTATGTGGCTTGACATAATTTCCATCTAGAGAAAGCTCATTTCATGCTCAAAGCAAATGGTCATGAATGGTTGCATTGTTGAGACTAGCAAAGCCCATTGAAAAGAGTTTGCTTCCATTTCATAACACTCTTGTATTAGTACTTTACTACTTCACTCTTTGTCCAAATCAAAATTGAGAAATTAATTAACTGATTTGTTTCTTTCATGCTTTCAATGGTACTTGTTTAGTACAAAATGAATACAAAAGAATGAGTCAGTTCCCACTTATTTTCCCTTTCTTTTTCTTATCATAAATAATTTATTTAAACAAACACATTCTTCTAATCCTCTCAAACTTTTTAAATTGTGTATATGTTAAACCAAAAGCATAACAAAGTTTTACATAAGTACTTTCACGAGACAACAATGTCGCTAGTGGCTCAAACTTTAAACATATCAAACCAATTGTCAATGAATGTGTCGTCTTACAGTGTTGTTGTGAAGTGGACAGTTACTTGCTAATCGTCGAAGGCTTGATTTGGTTCGTTCAAGTAATTGTATTTAAGACTTGGTATTTACTAAATCAAGTATTTGATAAATCAAGTAGTCACGAAAAAAAATAATATATATTTATAAATGTAAGATATAGAAAGACTTCCATCACTCCATCGTATATTCCTCATATCATTCTCATTAACTCTCCATATATATTCATTCCTAAATATCATCTCTTTGTATGTATAAAGACAGAGCATTGCTCAACGTTAATGATATACAATTCCATAACTCAATATGGTATCAGAGCAATAGAAGATCCTTATTTCTTTTTTCTACCTCTTCTTCCCCTCTGGCTCCTCTCCTTTCTCTGTTCTCTCTTTTCTCTGTTCTTAAATCTCTGTCTCTCTCACGTTCCTAATGGCTCACGACAGTCCAAACCCTACGTCTTCGGCAGAGACAACAACAGTCTTCAACACCAGAGATCCAGCCAGTACCTTGCTTACGGTGAACATGTCAAACATCACCAAATTAACCAACACCAATTACCTCATGTGGAGCAAACAGATCTGTGCTCTACTTGAAGGTCTGGAATTACATGGATTCCTTGACGCCATGACTGCCGTGTCCCCTACTGCAACTCACGCTGATGGCCAAACAGGAACAAACCCTGCCTATGCTCCTTGGAGAAGACAGGATAGGCTTCTCTATAGTTCTCTTATTGGAGCTATCTCCACACCATTGCAACCGTTGGTCTCTAGCGCCACCACGACAGCCGAGATCTGGAGCCTACTTATGCAAACCTTTGGCAATCCGACTCGTGGACATATACGTCAACTGAAACTCCAAGTTCAATCATCCAGCAAAGGTACCAAAACGATCTTTGATTATTTACGGAGCATCAAGGCCAAAACAGATGAACTCGCGCAGCTTGGGAAACCGATGGACTTGGAAGACATCACTGAATACGTTCTCAATGGTTTACCTGAGGACTACAAGCCCGAAATTGACGCGATCCATGGTAGAGACATAACAATATCCTTTGCGGAACTCCATGAGCGCCTTCTTAACAGAGAGGCAATGATTCTCTGTAAAGCCTCAGTCACGTCTCCGGAGACGCCGATCACAGCGAACGCAACAGATGCTCGCTTCAGGAACAACAATACAAACCAGACATGGAGACCCAACAACAATCGCACCTCCAACAACAAGAACCATGCGAACCAGCACTCCCACAACAGATCACCACGTCCATATCTTGGAAGATGCCAGGCGTGTGGAACACAGGGCCACAGTGCTAAATACTGCCCTGAATTCCGTATGATACGTGGACCAGGTTCCACACCCCAATGGAATCCGCCTCAGCCATGGCAGCAAGCTCCTCCTCCTCAATCATGGCAGCCAAGGGCTCATGTTGCAACAATGAATGGTGACTCCTCAACCTGGTTGCTAGACTCCGGTGCCTCGCATCACATGACGTCTGACTTAGCCAATTTATCACTTCATGCTCCATACAATGGTGGTGATGATGTGATTCTTGGTGATGGCTCAGGTCTGAACATATCACATACTGGTTCTTGTTCTCTTCCCTCTTTCAAAGCACCCTCCTTCATTGATAATGTTTTATATGTTCCTGCTCTAGACAAGAATCTACTATCGGTTTTTCAGTTATGCTCAACTAATGGTGTGGCTGTTACTTTTACTCCAACGTACTTTCAGGTTCGAGATCTGAATACGGGAGCTCTTCGAATGGAAGGCAAACCTAAGGGTGGAACTTATGTTTGGCCTAAAAACCTGACATCAAAACCACCATCTTTATCTTATGCTTCATCTACTTCTACTACTTTATCGGATTGGCACTCTCGTTTAGGCCATCCTGCGATTTCTGTTTTAAAAACTATGCTTTCAAAATTTGATTTACCTCTGTCTTCAAATGTTTTATTGACCAAGCCTTGTAACGCTTGCTCTATTAATAAGATGCACAAGATGCCATTTTCAACTTCAACTCTTACATCATCTTCACCACTCGATATTGTCTTCTCAGATGTTTGGACCTCGCCTCTTATTTCAATCGATAATTTCAAGTACTATGTTATTTTTGTGGATCACTATATATACTTGGTTTTACCCTTTAAAAAGAAAATCACAAGTTTCTGAAGTTTTTCAGCGATTTAAAGTGTTGGTTGAAAATAGATTTCAATCAAAACTAAGAACGTTATATACGGACAACGGTGGTGAGTACATTGCTCTTACTGCTTTCTTAGCATTGAATGGCATCTCACATTTTACTACACCACCACACACTCCGGAGCATAATGGGATTTCTGAAAGGAAACATCGACACATTGTCGAGACGGGATTAGCCCTCTTATCCCATGCTTCAATGCCAAAAGGATATTGGACTTATGCCCTTGCTACCGCTGTGTACCTTATCAACCGTATGCCGACTCCTATTTTATCTATGAAATCGCCATTTGAGTCTCTTTTTGTCCAAGTTCCAAACTACTCTAAGTTAAGAATTTTTGGTTGTTTATGTTTTCCTTGGCTTCGTCCATACACGTCTCATAAACTTGATTCTAGATCAACTCCTTGCATATTTTTAGGCTATTCAACAACACAAAGTGCTTACTTTTGCTTAGATAGAACTACATCCCGCATCTATACATCTCGCCATGTAGTTTTCCATGAGTATGTCTTTCCATTTACATTGCCTAACCCACTAATCTCTAAGTCTCGAAATGAAGTGGTTGATGCAGATTCTTCACCAGTAACAGCACCTCTGGTTCAAGTGATTCCTACACAGTTGCCTTCACGGAACGCTACGGCACAACACCACTCGACAACAACGACAGAAACCACCGTGCCTCCGGCAATCCTTACACCAGTGCCAGTTACAACTCCTACACCTGATCCATCCACGAGCAGAGCTCCTGATAACACAACGACCCTGCACCCATCACCTCAAACTGACCCTGCTCTGGAACGTCCACAAACTGCCACAACCTCAACGTCAACTCTGCAGGTTCCTCAAAGACCACCCACCAGAATGTCTCAAAGAACAAGAAAACCGGTTGAAAAGCTCAATCTCAAGGCTGTGGTTAATATTGGCTCTGAAAAGATTCCTACTTCAGTTGCAGAAGCACTTAAAGACCCACGATGGCGCCAAGCTATGATCGACGAAATCAATGCTCAACTTCGTAATCACACATGGGATCTGGAATCGCCAACAAAAGCAGCAAATGTAGTTGGGTGTAAATGGGTCTTCACTATCAAACGGAAAGCTGATGGTACTGTGGACAGATTCAAAGCGCGTCTAGTTGCTAAGGGCTTCAATCAAAAACCAGGGATAGACTTTCATGACACCTTCAGTCCCGTCGTTAAACCTGCAACGATTCGTCTTGTTCTTAGCATAGCCACTTCCCATAACTGGCCTCTTCGACAGTTCGATGTTAATCACGCATTCTTGCAAGGCAAGCTTGAGGACAATGTTTACATGCTGCAACCTCCAGGGTTCATTGACAAAGACAATCCCACCGCTGTTTGTAAACTTCATAAGGCGATCTACGGTCTGAAACAAGCTCCTAGGGCATGGTACAATGAGCTTCGAAGGTTCTTGCTTGCCTCTGGATTCAAAAACTCTATGGCTGATGCAAGCTTGTTCATCTACAACTCCAACGGTGTTCTCCTCTACATGTTAATCTACGTCGACGATATAATCCTAACAGGAAACAGCCAGCCTCATCTCGCCAACTTCATCACCGCACTCTCAACAAGATTCTCTCTTAAAGACCTTGGAAAACTTTCTTATTTCTTAGGTATCGAAGCTCATTACTCTTCTCAAGGCCTATTACTTACTCAACATCGTTATATTGCAGATCTCTTACATAGGAACAAGATGGTGGACTGCAACACGGTTCCTACTCCGATGTGTCCATCTAAGAATCTTACTCTGACCTCAGGAATGCCTCTCAAAGATCCAACTCAATATAGAGCCACGGTTGGGAGCCTCCAATACCTTTCACTCACACATCCAGATATCTCTTTTGCAGTGAATAAGATGTCTCAGTTTATGCACACTCCCACCGACGAGCACTGGAATGGAGTCAAACGCATACTCCGGTATCTTGCTGGAACCATGACCACCGGCATATTCCTTTCCAAGACTAACACTCCAACCTTGCACGCATATACCGATGCTGATTGGGCAGGAAACAAAGATGACTATACTTCCACTGGAGCCTACATTGTTTACTATGGACATCATCCTATAGCCTGGTCCTCCAAGAAACAAACTACGGTTGCACGCTCATCAACGGAGGCAGAGTATCGCTCCATTGCCTCTACTGCCTCAGAAGTTTGTTGGGTTACCTCATTGATCACCGAGTTGGGATTAAAGCCACTCACTACACCAACCATCTATTGCGACAATATAGGAGCCACCTACCTTGCCGCCAACCCCGTATTCCACTCTCGCATGAAGCATCTTGCACTTGACTACCATTTTGTTCGGAACCATGTACAAGCTGGTCATATTCGCGTCACACACGTAACCTCAGCTTGTCAGCTCGCCGATGCCCTCACCAAGCCTCTTCCTCGCTGCAAACATCAGTCTCTGTGTAACAAAATTGGCCTCGCTAAAGGCGGTCCATCTTGAGGGGGATGTAAGATATAGAAAGACTTCCATCACTCCATCGTATATTCCTCATATCATTCTCATTAACTCTATATATATTCATTCGTAAATATCATCTCTTTGTATGTATAAAGACAGAGCATTGCTCAACGTTAATGATATACAATTCCATAACTCAATAATAAATTACTTGATCCAGCTTGTTACTTGTCACAATCAAGTAGTTGCTTATAAAATTCTTCTATGATTATAAATATTAATTTTGGTCTTATTATTTTGGCATCATACATGGACATAACGTTCCATCTGGAGAAAGCTCATTTCATGCTCAAGTACTTGCTTATAAAAGTAATTGATCCAGTTTGTTACTTGTCACAAGCAAGTACCTGTTTATAAAAAAAATTATTAACTAAAACAAAAATACAACTTCATAAAAAAATAAGTATATGAATTTCGCTATTTTCTATTAATTGATTTTCTTTTATAGAATCTAATATTTTTTATTTGTTTTAGCTACAATATATGTAAAGATAAAATATTTTAACAGATAATCATTTTTTTAACGGATGACATCTTTTTTGTATTGAGTAGCGAAAAATATGTAATAAAGTAAGTAGCAAGCTAAGTATTAAAAATACAAGGATAATTGATGTTTGACTTATATTTTTCAGATAATAAATTTTGTTGGTTTATTACCGGATTTGACAATATAGAGTAATTGATTTTTTTCAAGGAGAAACAAAACAAGTAACATATATAAGCAAAGCAAAGAAAACATAGCAGCTGATTTAATAATAAGTTGACTAAGATTTTGAAATTGTTAAAACTCATGCCAATGTTGCTTAACAAAAAAAAAGGGTAAACAACCTATATCCACATCAGAAGTATCATATAGTAACAGTTCCACACAATATTTTATGCGCGTCCTAAATGAACACATTTAAGTATATGAATCTAATTACACATATTTTAAATATATGAACATATTTACCTCTATTTTCAAAGATCAAAACCCGTAACCAGCACAGACAAAGGTTTAGATTGGTTTAGAATCTAAACCGATATCAAACTAATTGGTATCAGACTGAAATTAAACCCGATTCGACCTGATATCTTATAGAACATGAACCAAAATTCTACTAAAAAGTTAGGTCAAGTGTTATTTGGAAATCAGGTTGGGTCGGGTTTTAATTCCATTTTGCTATCATTTGATTGGTTTAACTAGTTTAATGTTGGTGTAGATTCTAGACCAGTAAAATCAAGTTAAATTTTCGTCCGTGTAGTTTGAGGTTTTGATCTTTGAAAATGAGCGTAAATAGGTTCATATACTTAAAATGTGTATAATTAAAACATGCATAAAAAATTGTGTTGAACTATTAGTATATGATACTTCTGGTGTGTAAATAAGTCGTTTACTAAAAAAAATAAAGAACGAGAACAAGTCTCAACAAGCTGTAATTAAAAAAAAAAACTTGATTTTGACTTGTACTTGTAAGTTTTCAATTGTAAGGTATTTGCAGACCCGGCTCTAGGGGGTGCTGATGGAGCAAAAGAACTGGGTCCAACTATTTTTTCAAAAAAAATTAGAGAGTTTTTGGGGCCCTAATTTTATAAAATTTCTGATTGTAAAGATAATGATTTTTTTTCCTGCACCGGGCCATTAAAAAGTTTGAGCCGGGCCTGGGTATTTGATACTTGATTTGCTCGTTGCATGTACTTGATTTTACGGATAAGGACAAGTACAAGATGAGTAGTGAATATAAGTTGAGTATCGAATATCAATGCCCAAGTCCTAGAGTGCGGGATAACCCTTAGCTAATATCTCTCACCAATTCACATGGTCCAAAGATTTGTGAATTAAACCGCCTATTATATACTTTCAACTATAACTAAAAGATGTTTGAAGTGGAGGATGTCTCCAACTGTATTTTATGGTTGATGGCGAAATATCATTTTATTTTTATTTTTGATAAAATGCTATTGCATATAACAAGATTCTGAAAATGATCGACAAGAAAAACAAGAAGGAACATCATAACTTTTTATTAGATAAGATTAAAATTTCGATTTATACAACAGAAACTCATCCATCTTCTCTCTCATCCTCCAAATAAATTGTAATAAGTGCTCTACCGATTTTTGTTGTTCACCATTTTAGTTTTTCCGGAAAATACTGCAAATACAAGAAAAAAAATATAGACATTATATTCTGCTGACAAAAAAAACAGACATTATATTCACCGTAAATATGAGAATTGAATAAGTAAATTGCATAATATCTATCTTAACACTAATACACATTCGATTGATATATATTGTGTTTACCTTGTTGATAAGTGAAATGTAGTAAGGCTTCACTTCTTCGACGTCTACATGAACTTTGCTCTTACTGTATAGGTCATACTTACTGCAATTTTATTTTAGAAGTTAGAATAACAAAAACAGAATATAGATTCGTAACATAACATCAAATAAATTAAAATATTTATACTTGAATACATGGAGCCACTTGAGATCCTCCCTGTCTTCATCGTTCATCAAGTGTGTGTAGGTCCCCGCCTTGTGCAATGCTGTGTGATTATTTGAATATTAGAAAAAAGCAGCTACTGAGTGGAGACCATATAAGATATGGTTGACATTTAAATACGTACGATAAAAGGAATGGTATCGAATAATGAAGAGACCAGCGTGAGGAAGAGTTGTGCCATTCTCCTTAGCCACCTATTTTAAATTATCAAATCAATCAAATTGTAAGTTTTGGTAATTTTTTTAATCAAGTTCACTTATAGCAAATGAAAAGAAGATAAAAAAATAATGTAGTTATACCAAATACATGTAGTCGTCATGACCCCATGACATAAGAACATTGTCCAGTCCACATCCTTCAGTGTAAACTCCATTTTTGGTGTTGTAATTTGGGGTGTTGTTATCAGGATTTTCTTTGAAATACTGCATTATAATTGTGTAAATATGCTAAATAAGACTGTGACTTTGTCTTCGTGTACGTTAGAGCTTAGAATCGAACTTTTCCTTCACAAAATCCGAAATATATATACTACCAATAGACAATGTAATTTTATTTTGTACCTTGTGGTGGATATTGGCCGAGTCAAAGGCGCATCCAACTGGAAATGTATCGCCTGTAATTCAGTGTAAGTTTTAAAATTGTGTACAATTTTGTTGCTATTTTACAGAATGAATTGAAAATATAATTTTAGACTACCATATAGCCCAATAAAATGGCAGAATGGGATCAAGTTAATCTTGTATCCAACTCATCATTCAAGTAATGACATTAACATTCCTATCAAGAAAAAAATATACCGAAATAAAAGTTTGTAATATGATAATTCATGTTAAGACATACCAACGACAGCCCATTGGGGAAGACCACCGAATTCTGGCAAAAGCAGAACCTTTCCAAGATCTGTATAAAAGCAATAGTAATTCAAAATCTAATAAGAGTTATCTTGTGCATGTAATCTAAGCCAGGGTATTAAAAAAATAAGTTATATTTCCTTTACCATTTAGATGTTTATGCTGAATATGAATACAACCAGTATTAATTAGACTTACAGCTTATATTATAACCCGTTTTACTCCAAAAAGAAGGCAACAAACAAACAAAAAATCGTCCAAATTGTTGACCTTTTCATATTCAACATTTACTACGAAAGTTTATCTAATTCATATTACCCAACTAGTATCATTGGCAAGTTGCAATTCAAATCATCATTTTATGAATAACTATTATATTATACATGTAATGGTAGATTTTCAAACTTATGTGTATATAAATAATTATGATAAAGCAGAACAAGACATGTACCATGGATTAAAGCAGTGAGATGGAGCCAGTCTTCGTTAGGATAATCCCTCCTAATGGCTTCAGCGGTTTGGAGAAGGTGTTGAATTTGAGGCTCGTCCAGATCGGGATCACTGTCATCGACCACGTTGTTCAATAGTTCACAACATTCCCATATACTCATTTCCATCTTGTTTAGTTTTCCATACTCTTTTCTCATTTCTTTCACCTGTCCAATATTTCCAATTTTTATAAGTTTTAGCTAATACTAAATACTTAAAAATAACAATCCTTGTCAAATTGTAAAAACTAAGATTTGTTTTGGCTTACAAAGTCATAAGTCTGGTGAATGTGTTGCATCCTGTAGAATTCTTCAACACCTTGCTGTCTCTCGCTTGCACCATTCTCATAGTCCCTAGATAGAGAAAAAAAAAGAGAGTGTAACTCATTTAGACGAAATGCAACATTTATGTTCATTTTATATCACATAAATTATGATATCTCTAAAAAGAAAGATAACAAACAAACCTAAAAGAGTGACCCAAGAAATTGATATCAGGAGCATCAAATCCATCAGCTTCTTTAGTTGGAACTACGAAACCTTCATCCCAAGACAGTTCACCATCCCTCTCATCTTTCATTATCCTTTCCTCGATTCTTGAATCTACAATAGTCACGACAGATTTTTTTTTTTAAATCATGTCTTCTATTTTTGTGTGTAACTAATCTTAATTTACCTTGCAACAATTTGATTATATATATAGAACTTTCAAAAGCTATCCAATATTGTGTAAAATAAAAAAGATAACTTATTAAACAACTAATTAATGATCTTGGCAATAATCTGAGACGCAATAACGTTATTGTCACTATTATTTTGGCATGAATGATAATTAAGAAATACTATACAAAAGGGTGAAAACACCGAGTTTTTGTATGTTTATGTATCTTACAATCATTGTTCAAAACTAATTTAGCCATAGGATATAGATATCAATTTTTTTTAACCAATCTCTACTATTTTAGAAGAAAAAAAATGAAACGTTACCCGTGGCGAAATGTTCAACAAGAACAGTCATGTTGCTAGGAATTTGATATATCAATTTAAGAAAAAAAAAGATGAAATAACGAGATATTGTGAAGATGTTGATGAAGATGGAAGAGAATGCAGAAGGTATTTATATTGATCCAATCAAAAAGTCCTTCCTGCAGATTTGGAGACAGTGCAAGTCCTTAAATCACAAACTTAACTTCATTGTGTCCTCAAACTGAAATTAATGTTCAAAAGAGATGTTACACTTCTCCGTATCTTTGTTTCACCTTAATCACGCGCTCATATCAGCACGTGTACCTCACATAACCATTCCAAACAAAGTTCGTGTTCTACACGCTCGAAAGTGTGAGTTTCTTCTCTTCAACTATCTTATTTATCACTCCATCTGTTTTGTAGAAATATATATTAGATTTTTTACTCATATAAATAAAACATATGAAATTTAAATTACTAATACATAATTTTTGTAGCTTACCATTTTTCATAAATTTTAATTAATTAAATTTTAATAATTTTATAAAAATTTATAATTTATCATTAACTACTGTATTAAAAATGTAAGAAATACAACATTTTAAAACAATAATTTTTGGTAGAATATAGATCTTTTAAGAATAGAAAGAGTATTTTATTAAATTTATCTTTATAATCTTTAAAAAGAAATGTTAAAAGGAAAGAGAATATTATAATAATAAAAATTCCTAAGAAAATTGAGGAAATCTAAGAGTCCTGAATTGTGAAATAATGAACTAAATTAGTCCTTAGAAGCAAAATAAAATAAAAATAAAAATCGGGAGTCAAGAACAGCTGTGTTATTCTGTTTTGTGATATATTATTTTAGGAATAATAAAGATATTAACAAGTTGAGAGGAGAAAAACAAGTCAGAATGACGTGTATGATTATCTCTATTGTGATGTGTCTTGAGTTTTGACCAACCTTTGAGTCAGCATCTACTCGGATTTCATAACAATTTTTTTTTCTCTAAGATTACTCTTTCTATTTTAAACCTGATTTTGTTTTATATAATTCGTTTAAAATGATCTGGACTTGAACTTAAAGCATACCACTAAAACTTCCAATTTTGGTGGTTTGTAGTAGTGAAAACTTAATCATGTAGTTGAGATCGGTGATAGGGTTTTTATTCTTAGATACTATATAAAAAAATTAGGTGATTATCTGCGTATAAATGCGCGAGGTGAAATTTATATATTAATAATTATTGAATATTAATTTTGATTATTCAATTATATGATAAAAGTCTCCAAAACATATAATCATTGACAATTAATATAAAGTTACTGAATAGAGTAATGTTTGTTGATATTTTTTTAAACTTATTTAATTTACATTAAATTTCAATGATATCATCAGGATGTTATAATTCACTATCTCACTTTGATATGAAGAAATATATTTTTGAAATGATATGATCAAATAAAATTTGAGATCTACTCTTGCGCAAAATAAAAATTTATTTATGTATATAAATTATTATTTATTTTATGTTTATTTATGTATGATACAATAATAAATATATTAAATGATTTAGAAGCGAGGTAATTATTACATATATTTAGATTGAAGTAAACACATAAATAAAAATAATCCTCTTTTTATTTAAAATATTTTTTGTTGGTGAAGAATTAAAATAATTATTTATTTTATATGGTATATAATTAAAATTACTTGATACTGACATATATATACTATATTTTAATATGAATATTTACTAATTGAGGTTTCATACTTATAAGATTTTATTGACAATTTTATATTCGTTGTAACCAAAATATTATTTTTATTAATTGAGGTTTCAAATTTAACGTAAACTTTGAAATTAACATGTTTATGTATTTGATATATGATATATATTTTTTTTTAATTTTAACGATATTGAAATATATATATTAAGAGACTTCATATTTATATGATTTTAAGATCATTTGTATCTTTTTTTGAAAAAAATTAAATCATTGATCACAGAAATTTCAATGTTTATTTTTAACAGTCATAGTAATTTATAATTGCTTAAAAATTTAAGAAAAAAAATCAATTTTTATTATATTGCTTAATATAATTTATTAATTTATTTTAAAAATATAAAATTAAATAAAAATGCTGGACGATACAAAATTGATATCAACTCTTTATTCTTCAAAATTATTAATTATTATATACTTGTTAATTATATTAGGTAATTCTGTAAATTTTATTTATGGAAAGAATAAAGAATATTCTTTTATACACTAATAACTAATTTGACATTTAATTTAATAAAAAGTATACTCCCTCTGTTTCATTATAAGTGTCATTTTAGGTTTTTGCACACGGATTAAGAAAATAATTAATTTTACATATTTTCTATATAAAACCACAATTACCTATGCATCTAACCATATTTTAACCAATAGAAAAATAAACTGCAGCATATAATTAATAAATTTTGCATCGAAAGTCGAAAACGACACTTATTTTGTAACAAAAATCTTCTCTAAAGCGATACTTAATATGAAACGGAGGGAGTAATATTCACTCCGTTCCCAAAAGATCTATATTCTAGCAAAAATATTTTTTCAAAATGTTATATTTTTTACATTTTCAATACAGTAGTTAATGATAAATTGTAATTTTTTATAAAATTATTAAAATTCTATTGGTTAAAAATTACAAGAAATAGTAAGTTACAAAAATTATGTATTGATAATTTAAATTTTATATGTTTTATTAATATGCGTAAAAAATTTAAAATATACATTTTTACGAAACAGATGGAGTATATGTTTAGATGTACCAACATATTATCTAAAACTTATAAAAATCATCGTAATGATGACACATAGCTACCAAAACATATTGTAATACTTCAAAATTAATATATAAGGGATATAGTTGATTGAACCATATTGCAAATGTTTCCAAAAATATAATTAAGTGTTATTTAATTTTAGATGGTGGTTCGAAAATGATGCTAAAATATGATTATTTTTTTTTACGATTCAGCACGTTTTTAAAGAGAAACTGTAGCACATTAACGACTTTTTTACTAACCTACGAACCAATTTCCTTACAAAGAACACACGCACCAATAACAGTGTTTTTATTATCTAAATACATCTAGGTCTCGACATAAAACTCCTAAGCCGAAATCTTAATCGCCACATGATCCGCATCTGGTCTAAAATGTAAAAAATGTTTGAATAGATTTTATAAATGTTATTAAACATATCTGAAACTGAAATATTATTAACCGAATCTAAAAGGGTAATCCAAAAAATTAAAAAGGTAAAAAAATCTAAAATCAATATCTAAAGAAACAGATTTGAATATTGAAAGTAATATGCAATAGAAATATTTGAAACAAAAATATATA
The DNA here is from genome assembly GCA_905132885.1 of Moricandia moricandioides. Classification (NCBI taxonomy): domain Eukaryota; kingdom Viridiplantae; phylum Streptophyta; class Magnoliopsida; order Brassicales; family Brassicaceae; genus Moricandia; species Moricandia moricandioides. The sequence continues at coordinate 53,265 of CAJHQQ010002492.1, forward strand.
CTCCAAATATTAAATTCCATATTTATGTTGATATAATACCTAAAATTTAAATTTAAATAAATACCTTTAATACATAATTCTATAATAATAAAAAAAAAATTTTGTTTCATTATAATACATGTTTTAGAAAACATACTGTTTCATAAAAATATTTTTTTATGTTTTCTATGAAAATATTCCAAACTTCAAGAAAACTAATTGACTTTATTGAGTTATTATTAGTCAAAAATTATTGAAAACTGAAAATTACATAAATCAATACATTTATTATAATGATTTAATGTATTTTTAATATATGTGAAATCCAAAAAAATATATATCTTTATGAAATAAAAGAAGTACTTATTTTTATGTTTTGCTTTTAAATTTTAAATTTTATTTCAAGTATATCTCAGTCGATATGATATAACTAAATTTAGATGATATATGGTTACTTTCTAGTTTTAGGATGTAGTATAAATTAAAATCAAAATTGATGTATTATATCCAAACAAAATCTATATTTACTAAATAGAACCTAAAATGTAATACAATTTTGAATCAAAATCTTAAATACCCGATCCGATCTACAACTATTTGAACGTTCGTGCCTAAACATATCAATGATTTATTGGGTAAATGCCATTAATTAGCTTTATATATTTTTGCAATGTCAAAAATAAAAGAGAAAATTATGTCAATTTAATAGATTTGCTAAAAGTGTTATATACTACTGTATAAGAAATGGCGGCGGGGATACTCCACCATCCATTGACCATTGCACTTTGTTTTCATGTGCAAGTGCAACCCGTGATGTAATCGTTTTGATTTTATACCAAAACTCAAAAAATAATTTCTAATCCAAAATAGCGTATGAATAGCCTAATGTAATTTATCTTTAAATGATTTTCTCAGTCGTCTAATATTTAGTACATAGAACACTATTCACGTATGATAATGAAATTTTGATTACTGTAGTATATGAAGTTAGGTAGCATATATATATTTAATAATGATGGGTTAGCATGTATATATATTTAACAATCATGAGTTTTTAGTCCAAAAATAGTCATGAGTTTTTGTCCCTTTGCCTGAATATAGTAGGACTTTTTAAAGAAAATTTACCATAATTAATAATTTAATTTCTTATGCAATTCTTTATTACATATTCAATCAAATGTAAACGTAACATAAGGAGTGATGAAACTATAACTTTTCATAATCAAAGAAAAACATGAATCTAAGTTTATGATTATAATCTTTAGAAATTTGTACGAAACAAAAAAAAATTCCCCAATAAATTTGTTTCTGAATTTAATCTTATAACAAATTCATAGAATTAACCAGCGGGGTTGGGCCAGTGGTTCTGGCTGCGGACGGTCCTAGAGAACTTCAGTTCGGCGTCCCTGGTTCGATTCCCCACGGCTACCGTCCGAAAATGGCGTGCACGCGGACCTCGTGGGTTGGCCATCAATCTCGGTTGGTGGGCCCCACGGTCATCAAAAAAAAAAAAAAAAACAAATTCATAGAATAAAAATTATCTTGATGAAAAAATAAATGAAATCTTGTAAATATAAATAATTTTTAATCATGTAGATCAAACTTTAATAAGTGTAATAATATCAAATGTAAATCATATTTGTCTATTAGTAGAATCTATAAAGAAGTCTACCAAACCAAAAAATTATTTGCTTAATCATAAAAAATTTCATTAATTTGAATATAAACAAAATTTACCAATAAAATTTACTTAAAATACATGGTGTAGAAATTTTATGCGAAATTTATTATTAACTTTTATCTTTCACGGTTTTAACTTTTTCTTTAAAAAGATAAGATTTTTGATGTTTTGTTTGTTGTGTGTTTATATCCAAATTAACCTACTGATTCAAACTCAATGTGGTTATATGTGTTTTCATTTTAGTTATAAAAATTCTAGTTCAAATAATATTTTCAGACTTGAAGTTGTTTTAATAGTTTTTGGTATACAGTTTTTTTTTCCAGATTTCCAAAGTGTACATATCTGAATCTGATGCAACATATTTTATCAGTAGACTTCATTAGCAAACTTCACCGGTAAATTTAAGTAACATTTTTTTCATAAATTATTTAATTTTAAATTTCTTGATGAAATATTAATATAACGTTTATGCTTTTATTATTGTAATTAATAACTTTGTAAACTACTATTAAACATTAATTTTATAGTTTTTATATCATGATATCCAAAAATCTAATAAATTAAGATCTCTAAATTATATTAACATAAAGTAGGGAAAATTTCAGTTATACCACAATTTTGATACTACTTTTCAAATTTACCATTAATGAATGACTACTTTCAAAAATATCATAAATTTATGATGAAAATAGACTAAACTATTTTTCTAAATATTTATAAAATCACTAAAGTAAAAAACTAAATGTTAATATTTTTTTGATTGAGCGTGTTTTTGAAAAGTGGTACTTAACTTGTGACATTTTTAGCAATTTCTATTTAAAGTAATGTTAACATGAAAATTATAACAAAAACAAGTTATAGTTATAACATACAAATTTATATCATAATTTTAAATATAATAAATTTTCAAAATAACACTTATATTATTCAATATAAAAATATTCTAAGTTCATAAGTTCAACATAATAACAATTCAAAGTAATATTTGACATAATTTTAGCATAATAAAAAAACATAAACGACATAAGCAAACATTTGAAGATCATATTCAAAAAAAATTACGAAAGTATACTTCGGGTGAAGTATGTTCTCATTAGTTACACTCACAAAGATACAAAAGTATTATTAAAAGTTAAGAGTTGTTGGAATGAAATGAGAGAGTATATATAAATTAATTTTATGTGTAAGAAATGAAAAAGAAGATGTAAAAGTTGAATTAAAATGAATGTAGAAATTATTTTTTGGTTGTTTATGGTGGTTAATTATGATACTAATGATAATCGTACTTTTGTAGTTTAGTGAAAATGATGGGAATTTTTGGGGGATATCCATGTATTCAAAAATGGTATAATATGGATAATTGATATATTATAAAGAAATGTCAAAAAGTGAAAAAAAGGTTTTATATTTGACCAAAAGTTTTGAATATAATTTGAAAAGCCCATTTTTAATAAGTTTAATTTTATCTAATATGTTCTATTTGATTATGTGTTATGTATGGTTCGATCTGAATGCATACTTTCAAAAGAATTAAAATAGGGACATGAGAAATATTATTATTGGTCGGAACAAAAAAAAAGAAGTATTGGACCGACAAAACAAGAAGAGACTGATAAAATATTTTTTTTTGAGAAAACTTGTAAAAATATTGTTATAAGATTTGGGTGACGCTGATAAAATGTAATAAGTAGCTTGACCCTTTGAAAGTTGAATGAGCTCGTACCCTCTTTTTCGTCCGCAGAGGACACAAACCGACACTGCTTACAACGTCAACCAACTGCGTTCCATTTGAGTTTAATAGTGTACGCGTCCTCTTATTAGAAGTGTAGAACTATAGTTCAAAAAAAAAACGGTAGAACTAGTGTTTTTGTTTACCCTAGATACTAGCTCTCTCGTGCATGGTACATTGATCTTTTGGATACATTTGAACTTTCAGTTAATAATAAAAACTAAATATATTTTTAATAACAAATTTAGCGCAATAAAACCAGTATTTTTTAAGCTTCCTTTTTTATTTATCTTTTCAACTGGCATTATTAAAACTTGGTTCGGCGATTTATTTCTCCAAAAAAGCTATGATATAGCACCAAACCCCGTCTGAGTACATAGTTCGAGATCAATTTCCCCACAATAATCAAATTAGACGGTTTAATATTGGTTTATTGTTTTAAGTTAAACCGTAAACCACTTAAGGTTGATTTTAACCAAATAAAATCCAATTAAGAACAATTTAAACCCGATTTAAGACCCATACTCATTAAAAATAGTGATCCAAACCCAGACACGAGTATTCAATCGAAACCCTTAATAAAAAATCCGTAAATTGTGGAGCCCTAGAAAACGAAATCTCCTTTGATTTGGAAGCAGAGATCAACGGCGTTATTCGATGGATCTTTACAGAACATGGAGGGTTCAAACGTGGAAGATGAGTTCGACGAAGAAGCTACGGAGAGAGGAATTAGAAACCAAGCAACTGGTAGAGAACTTCATCAGCGAGCCTTCAATTTGACATGATGAGGTTCCAGAACGTGATAGTGACATGGACAACGAGGGTAACGAGAGTAACAAGGGTGAGAAATTTTTGACACAGAATTCGAGCAACCATGTGAGGCGTGGTAACGAGATATTGTACAAGAATCAGAAATTCTTCAACGGAGTAGCTTTTAAGGAGTGTGTCCTTGATTACTCACTCTGAACAGGCCGAAACATCAAACAGTACATGTATGATAAAGATAAAATTGGATTCAAATGTGTTACTGAATTTAGTGAAGGTGAAGGTGAAGCTTGCGAATGGAAGGTGTATGCGTCTGTTCTTCCTAGTGACAATATCTGGAAAGTTAGGGTGTTTTTAGATAAGCATAGCTGTGTTCTTAATGGATCATGTGAGATGCTGAAGGTTTCACAGATTGCTAGGTTGTTCGTCGCTAAAATTAGAGAGGAACCGGAGTATTATATGCCCATGAAAATAGAAGAAATAATTCTGGAGAAACGGGGACTTATTGTCTCGAGGATGCAGTATCATGCAGATAGGATTAAGGCGTTGAAGTGGATCGAACTTCAACATAATCACCAGTTTGCACAGCTCTGTGATTATGCAGTAGAGCTAATTTTGTCAAATAGTGACTCGACAATGGAGATAGATACACTGACAAATGCCAACGCTGAAGAAGAGTTTAACCGGTTTTACGTTTGTTTTAATACAATCAAACAAACCTGCAAAGAGACTTGCAGACCACTGATAGGGATGGATGGTTGCTTCCTGAAGCACAAAGTCAAGGGTCAGTTTTTGGTTGCATTAGGAAGAGATGCAGATAATGCTACATATCCAATAGCTTGGGGGTGCTGTCCAAGTTGAAAATAATGACAGCTGGTTATGGTTTGTGAGCAAAGTTAGATACGACCTGGGACTGAAGGATGGCAATGATTTTATCTTGGTTTCAGATCGACAAAAGGTTAGGGATTTTATCTTGGTTTTCTGTTTTCTGTTTTCTGTTTGTTTTTGATGTTAGATGATTTGGTACTGGTTGCTGGCTTGGTGTTTCTTTTCAGGGATTGATACACGCTGTCAATTTGGCGCTACCAAAGATAGAGCATAGAATGTGTGTCAGGCACATTTATGTTAATATGAAGAAGAAACATGGGAGTAAGTCAGACATGAAGCCATATATATGGAGCTTGACATGGTGTTACAATGAAACAAAGTTTCAAGAACGTTTAGACAAAATATTCAATTACGATTCTGAAGTGTATGATGATGTTATGATGAAACCAAAGATTTGGTGTAAATATTTCTACAAGATAGGGAGTTACTATGAAGATGTTGAAAAAAACTCAATCGATTCTTTCAATAGCATTGTCAAAAATGCTAGAAAGAAGCCATTTGTCCCAATGCTAATGATCATTAAGCGACTTCCAACGGCACGCATTGTTAAGCGTTTTACTATCTCTCACAGTCACAAAGGTAAAGTTATGTTATATTTTTATGATTTTATGTCTGTTTTTATGTTTTCATGTTAGGTTTTTATGTTTTCAGGTTTTTGTACACTATATGTGACAGATTTTCTCGCAGCAAAGCATAAGAAAGCTATAGAATGTAAAGTGACAAGAAGCACAATGGGATGTATGAAGCAAAGTGATAGATCCTAATATTTACCTATTTTAGACCATATTATGTGTGTTATTTGGAGTATGTTATGTGTGTATAAGATATGTTTTAGAGTTTTTTCATGTCGAGGTGCATTTTGGAGCATTGTAGAGATTATGAGGTTTTCTGGAGCTCAGAGAGAGAGGAACCCCATAGCTGGTCAAATTCAGCAAAGTACGAGTCGAGACAGAGCATTGCATCGATCGAAGACACACACACTTGCCGTCGATCGACGGTCGACGCGCAGTAGCCCAATTGAAAAAGTACTCGACTTGAAGCACAAATCACATAAATTATAAGATTTCCCCTAGATGAGTTTTACCTAGTTTATATTGTCTTTGTCAATGTTTTATGCAAAGGGGAGATTTTTAGAGACCTTGGAAAGAGACCTTTTAGAAGAAGAATTTTTACAGCTTTGATACTTTACATAATAGTTTAGGATTTTTGGGGAGAAGATCAAGATTTCTCAAGCTTTGTATTGGAACTTCACTTTCTATCCCTATTCTTTATCATATGCATTATTTTATGTTTATGATTATGTTATGCTTAGCTATGTCTGAGTAGTCACCTTGTTAGATTTCGGCTTTATTAATGGTCTTGATGGATTAGCCAAACATTATAATTTCTAGGATGGTTAATAGATCTATCATCAAAATTGTGCTTATTGCTTGTGTTCTTGAGTAGCTAATTAGAACCCCGATCTTAGGATAATTGACACTACGAGAGTAGGATCGTTACCTGAATAAATCATGTTGAGCTTAAATTATTAGGTACAATCGAGAGAATGATCTAGTGATTCTAAATGAAACAATCGAATATCGTCGTTTAATGCTTGACTAAGAAAGCCATCATCGATGCCGTTTGCAAACCATTGATCGACGGTCATTCCAAATTTGCACACGAAAGTTGTAGACTCTAAGCTTAGCCATAAGATATATATAATTAAATATCATTACTAATTGAATTCATGTTCTATGATTGAAAAATTATCTATCCATTATAATTCACTACCTGAAAGCCCTAGATCGAGCTATTTTTCCTACTTGTTTACAAACCAAAATCTCTCTGTTTTTACTTATTTTAAAGTCTTATTAATTGTCTAGCATAAATAAGTTGATTATCAAATCTATTGTGTTTCCTCGCTCTCTGTGGATTCAAACCCTAAGTTCTACAACTAAACCTCTTACTTGAGAGAGTAATCAATAGCTCTAAGGTAATTTGAGGACGTATCACAAAGCTTAGTGGGTGTACTTATCGTGTGAGTTTGGAGAGGAGAACTTGCACTTGCAAGAAATTCAAGATTTTGGAATCCCCTACGAGCATGCCTATGGTGTGTGGTTACAGAAGAAACTCGCACCAGAAAACTTCGTCTGCCATTTGTTTCGTACTTCTATGTAAAGGCGGAACTATATTGAAGGTCTTATTCCAGTGAGAGGTGCTATGTTTTGTCCTTCTAGGGTGATTCTAATGTTCACATTCCTCCTGAGCCAAAACAACCTGGGAAGAAGAAGATCACCAAAGTAGAAAGGTAAGAAAGGAGTTAATGAATCCTCGACAAAGAAGCAACCTAAGCACAAGAAAACTTATAATGCATTGTGGAATAGCTCACCATAACTCAAGGTTTCACACAAAGAACCATGTTTGTTCAATTCTTCATCGGCTATTGTGTGTATCAAGGCTATGATTCACTAATCTTTCTCTGTTTTGTGTTTTTTTCAGGCCTCTCAAGGTGTTTCTTAAGCTTCTTCTCAAGCCGTTTCTCATAATGCTTTTCCAACTCCTTCTCATAATGCTTCTCCAGTCGTTTCTCAAACAGCTTCACCAACGAATTCTCAAGATGAATGTCATGTAATTTTCAGATATGAGGACATGTGTTGATGAGTGTTTTGATCTTTTATCTTATCTATGATGTTGTCTAGACCTTATCTCGGTTTGAGTGGATGTTTGTGGGGTTGAACTTTTTACGTAGAAAGCATAACTCTTATGTGAAAACCAATATCTTTTACACTTTTTTATGTGAAGAGAACATGGCTCTTTTTTTTTTATATTTGTTTGTGCAAGCACATGACTTATATTTGTTTATGTTATCTTTTTTTTATTTCCAATGCTCATATATTAAAATCAAAGATCTTACAATACCACTAGAACAAGAACATGGAAATATATTACAATACCACTAGAACTCCACAAGAAGACAACACAAACATGGAAATGTCTTAAAATATCACTTAAACACAACAAGCTGAACCATTTTCTTCATGTGCCCACTATCACTCTCAATACAACACATCAAACAAGTTTTAATACCATAATTTTCTTCATGCTTGCTTCGTCTTCTTCCAACACTTGTTCCACCTGATCAAATATCTCTTTTTCCACCTTAATTTGAACTCTCTCAGCCAACAAATTTTTTTTTTGCCATCTCTATCAGCTGTTCTTCATGCCTCACAATTTTGAATTAGAGTGATTCAACTTTGTCTATCAAACCTCATCAATCACTTGAAAATGTGGTTATAATTCATAAGCTATATCATGAATTGCAACATAAAAATCAACAATTTAGCTGACTTTCATCATAAAATTAATTAGATAAAACAAAAAACTTAGGCATAATAAACCAGAACTCACCTTCTTCGCTGCCGCATGTGCACATCGGAACTTTCTTATGTGTGGGTTATGGTCGGAGTTCGATATCAGAGGGATAATTTCAGTCCCACACCAACATCTCTTTGAAATCCCCATTATCATTCCACCTCTCGAAGAGAACTACTTCCTCCACTTGATGCTCCAGATGTATTACTTGAAGCCCCTGACATTATTGATTCTACAAACTCACAAAAAGTGGATTTAGGGTTCTTATTTTCGTTTTCAAAGAATTGGGGATTTGTTTTTGTGTTTCAGGTTTATTTTAGACACAAGCATTGTTTCTCGACCAAGGATACGAGCCTTGATTTGCAGTTGTATTTCCTTGACAAGGGACAGTTTTAGAACAGAAGAGCTTTAGAATGAGCTTTACTCCCCTCTGCATTACCACCACACGGAGCCACAAAACCACATCAACAAAAATTGTAGAGGGACTGAAATGATTCATGGTGAAAAAAGCAAACCAAAATTCAGTGGAGTAAGAACATGTGAAGAAAATTTGAGGTAATGTCTCACAATAGAGTTGCATAAGAGGCATTCACTCGGCACATTAATACCCCACTCCCTGAATCTATCTCTTTTTACCAGAGCCAAGATATAAATGTATGCTTAGGAAATTTTTCCTTGAACCAAATGTTGTCATTCCAGTCTATTGGAGAAGGAGCCGAATTTAGCGTTTCCAAGTTTTTGAGATGGAGAATGGTGATGGAGGATCCAAAGGTGAGTTTTTCTAAATATAATAATCTGGTTCTACTGCATTAATCTTCAGAATTTCTTGGGAAATATAAGCTCGGAGAGGAGACATAATTGGATGTCTTCCTCGCGGAAGTATCCATCCCGTGCTTGAAGTGAGAGAGGCAACATTGTGATTGGAATCCCTGAGACTCGTGGAAAAAAGGTCTAGTTAAGTCTAATATTTTTTCCAATCCCGTCCAATTATCGTGCCAAAAGGAGGCACATACAAAACTCCATGAAACCTTGGAATTCTTGGCTGTCTCCACACCACCAGACCAAAGGAACAAATTACACAATTGTTCCAAATCTTCTAAACACCCTTTTCGGAAATGGAAAAACAAACGACTAGAATTTGATGATTCCATATAACTGACCGAATCAGCTTTAGTCTACCGGTAAAGGATAAGAGCGTCTGTGACTTCATGGAATTTGTAAAAGATTGATACGGAAATGGTGTTTAGAAGATTTGGAGCAATAAGATTGATACGAAAATGGTCGTCTGTTTTTCCACGGAACTTGTGGAATTAGCAACAACTATTAAGGTGGAACTTGAGACTCGGTGATGGTCCCGTCGCCCGTGGGAGACGAGACAATGCTTGTGTCTCGTCGCCCACGGGTGACGAGACTCGGTGTTGGTCTCGTCGCCGATAGGCGACGAGACATGGCTTGTGTCTCGTTGTCCATGGGTAATTAGACTTTGAGCTGTTTTTGTTTTTCGTTTGTGACGAGACGTTGAGATGAACAATACCATGAGGTGCTCATGATTTTTTTCGTTTTCTTTTACTTGGAAGAGAGAAAACATTCCCGCGATAATTTTAGAACATTGATTTCGTCGTAACTAATTTTGACCCCAACAAATCAGATGCTAATCCGGGTTTGGATCGCCACGTGGATCAGTTTTGGGTAACAGGTTTCAGAGCCTACCAAATACCTCGACCCGACCCGATATAGGGTATATGGACTTTTGGGAGGAAGAAACTGCTATGGAACACGTCGAGTCAGGTCTGGAACTGCGAGCGAAGATGTTTGAGAAGCTAAGCAAGGAAATTGCATGGATCGGTTGGACGCGGATACGTATCCCGGGCTCGGGTGAAGCTCTTGATGTCGGGTGGGTCTCTGAGCTAGTGATGTGATATAATCCGACCCATATCTAATTTTTTGTTGATGAATTATCAACTAAATAATAACATCTTCATAGATTTTCTCAAAAGCTTGTGTAAACATTTTTTTTACTAATTTCTTGTAAGTTATAATATATAATTATAATCGGTTATCAGGGAAAATTCATAATAATAGGGATGCTT
>CAJHQQ010002493.1:0-63670 GCA_905132885.1 Moricandia moricandioides
CCCTTTATATATAGAGAATTACAAGATCATATAAACCCACATGGAAAGGATAAGTACAAATCATAAACAAACTATTAATGGGTTTACATAAACCTAAACCAACTAGGATTAGGATCACCCGTCGACCAACCCCAAACCGTCTAGAATCACCGGTTTGACCTTATGGTTATTGCATCCACCAAATGGTTCATAACACTCCCCCTTAGATTTCATAGCCATAAAGAGCTCGTAATACGTTTGGTATGTTGTCTCGTTAAAACCTTACCAGTAAAATCCTATTGGGATAAAACCACGGTGAAGGAAAAAGAGTACAACCGTATTACTCCCCCTGTTTTGTTCTCACTAAAGGTCTTTCAGTCGACGCATTCCTATATGGTGTATTAGTTTCTTGAACGTAGAGGTTGGTAAATATTTGGTAAATAGATCGGCTGAATTCTCACTTGGCCGTACTTTTAACACTTGAACATCCTTAGCCTTTTGCAACTCGTGGGTAAAGAAGAACTTCAGAAATATCTGCTTCGCCTTATCTCCTTTGATGTATCCATCTTTCAATTAATCTATGCACGCTGCATTATCTTCATACAATATGGTCGGTTCTTCCTTGCCTTCGGACAAACCACTATCGACCATAATATGTTGTGTCATCGACCGTAACCAAACACATTCTCGGCTGGCTTCATGTATTGCTAAAATCTCAGCATGGTTGGATGAAGTAGTTGCCATCGTCTGCTTCATAGATCTCCATGATATAGCCGTACCACCAAAAGTAAACACATAACCTGTTTGTGATCTAGCATTATTTGGATCAGATAGAAAACCTGCATCAACAAAACTAATTAACCCCTCTTTGGGTTGGTTAGTATAAAATAAACATACATCTTTTGTTCCCTGCAAATAACGAAGTATATGCTTAATCCCGTTCCAGTGCCTTTGGGTCGGACATGAGCTAAACCTAGATAGTAGGTTCACGGCAAAACATATATCTGGCCTAGTGTGGCTCGCGAGATACATTAAAGCTCCTATGGCACTTAGATATGACACTTCGGGACTAAGGAATTTTCATCGTCCTTCTTTGGACCGAATGGATCAGTGTCCAGACCAAGTGATCTCACGACCATGGGGCTCGACAATGGGTGAGACTGGTCCATATTAAAAAGTTTGAGTACTTTTTTCAGTATATGCCATTTGATGCACAAGGATTCCATCTTTAATGTACTCAATTTGTAATCCCAATAGTATTTTGTTTTGCCTGGATTTTTCATTTCAAATTCTTTCTTTAGATATTCAACAGTTTGGGCGATTTCCACAGAGTTTTCAAGGATGTTTAGATCATCGACATACACTGCTATTATCACGAAGCCCCGGTCGAATTTCTTTATGAATATACATGGGTTGATCGGATCATTCTTATAGCCCTCTTTCACTAGGTACTCACTTAGTCTATTGTACCACATTCGACCTGATTGTTTCAAACCATAAAGCGCTTTATTCAATCTTATATAATTGTTCTCGAGAACCTGCAGTGTCCGGCCATTCAATACCCTCTGGTACTCTCATATATATCTCATTATCCAGTGGACCGTATAAGTATGCAGTTACGACATCCATTAATCGCAAGTCTAATTTATCTTTTATATTCAGACTTATTAGGAATCTAAAAGTTGTTGCATCTACCACAGGGGAGTACGTCTCCTCATAATCTATTCCTGATCTTTGCGTGAATCCTTGTGCAACTAGCCGTGCTTTCTATCTCACGATTTCACCATTTTCATTTCTTTTCCTCACAAAGACACATTTATATCCCACAGGTTTAACATCTAAAGGTGTCCGAATTATAGGACCAAAAACCTTTCTTTTCTTACATGAATTCAATCCACGTTTATAGCCTCTTTCCATTTCAACCAATATGATCGTCGAGTGAACTCTAAGATAGACGTGGGTTCATGATTCTCATTTATATCCATTAGTTCAAGTGCTACTTTGCATGAAAATATATCATCAATGTCGACATTCTTTATGTTCCATTTTATTCCACACATGACATAGTTCATTGAGATCTCATTAATATCACGAACCTCAGTACCCTGAAGTTTGGCGTCCCAAACATCATTTTCAGGCACCTTAGGCTCACCCATGTCTGTGGTTTCCTTACCCTCAGTTTCATTTTCTGCACCTTTCTTTAGTTTCCGAGGTTTCTTATCTTTGGAACCTATTGGTCTACCACGTTTCAACCGTGCCATATACTTTGTAGCCACTTGACCGTGTCCCTCTTGGACATCAATTCGTATTGGTGCATTCATAGCTGGTATATACAATTTTGTTACTCTATTCGAGTCAGAAAAGGAATCTGGCAATTGGTTAGCTAGCTTTTGTAAATGTATAATCTTTTGGACTTCTAAATCACATTCTTGAGTCCGAGTATCTTGCCATGATAAGGATGCCTGATTCCATGTTATTTCTTTTACCAGCTTATTCTTATCTCCCTCTAATGTTGGATAGTCAGATTCATCAATGTGACAATCCACATACCTTGCCTTAAACATATCACCCGTGGTCGGCTCAAGGTACTTTATTATCGTGGGAGAGTCATATCCAACATATATCCCATCCTCCTTTGAGGTCACATCTTTGTTCTCTGTGGTGGTGCAATAGGTATATAGACGCCACATCCAAATGTCTTAAGATGGGATATGTCTGGCTCATGACCCATTAGTAATTGTGATGGGGAATATCTATGCTCACTAGATGGCCTGATGCAAATCAACTCGGCTGCATGTAAAACCGCATGTCCCCAAGCTAAGACTGGGAGTTTTGATCTCATAAGCAATGGTCTGGCTATTAGTTGTATACGTTTTATAAAAGATTCGACCAGACCATTTTGTGTATGTACATGCGCCACAGAATGTTCTACACTTATCTCCATGGACATACAATAAGCATTAAACGCTTGGGACGTGAATTCACCAGCATTATCTAGACGTATAGTCTTTAAAGGAAAATCTAGAAATTGTGCTCTTAAACGTATTATCTGAGAAAGTAACCTCGCAAACGCCAAATTGCGGGTTGATAATAAACATACATGTGACCATCTCGTGGATGCATCGATAAGGACCATAAAATATCTAAACGTCCCACATGATAATGTATTGGTCCGCAAATGTCACCTTGTATCCTTTCCAGAAAGTTTATCGTTTCATTAGTCACTTTGACTGGTGATGGTCGAATTATGAGTTTCCCTTTATGTACATGCTACACACGTCAGATTCTTAGGGATAAATCTCTTTGATTTCAATGTGTGCCCATTTGTATTTAGTATGAGTTTTCGCATCATGGTCGACCCGGGATGGCCAAGCCGATCGAGCCAATTAGTGAAATCGGTAAATATATTCTTTACTGTGGCATTAGCCTCTATCATACTGATCTTGGCATAGTAAAGACCAGTAGATTATGCGGGTATAGTCTCTAAGAGTTTCTTATTGCCTTGGGTGATATCAATTATGTGAAGGTACTCTTTATGTTCTCCGCCCTTTGTTTCAACATGGAAACCATTCATTCGTATATCTTTGAAACTCAATAGGCTTCTCTTAGATCTGGGTGAATATAAGACATTTGATATTTCTAGATGTGTGCCTTTAGGCAATAGTATGTTAGCCTGGCTGTAGCCCTCAATTAAGTTAGCTATACCCGCAATGGTACTTATATTGGCGCTTTTGAGTGTTAGATTGACAAAGTATGTTTTGTCCCTTAAGATCGTGTGGCTTGATCCACTCTCCGCCACGATTATATCCATGTCATCTTTCATTCTAAAACAAGGATCATGACATGTTTAGATACTTTATATTGAAATCATTCGTTCATTTAGTTCAAGCAAACAAAGAGAAAAATTCAAAGAAACAAGAAAACACAAAGCAAATAAAAACACAATAGTTTTATGATGTCGAAATCAACTGGACTCTTTTAGACAATTAGATGTTTCATATTCTAAGAGATCATCTTTTTCATGGTCGAAATCTTTTTCACCATCTTTGTAGACCATATGGGCTTCAAGGTTCTTTCCTTTCAGGTTCTCTTGATAGAGATCAACATGATGTTTAGGAGTTCTACATGTCTTGGCCCAATGGTTTTCCATCCCACATCTATGGCACACGGATTTGTTGTTTGTGGTCAACGATTATGGTTTAGGGAAGATACCACGGCCTCTACCTCGACCACAGACGAAGCTGGGTCGTTCTCGACCATAATGGTCTCGGCTATATTGGTTCCCACAGACATAATTGTCTCGGCCATAAGGGTTTCAGCCATAATTCCCTTGGCTGCGGCCAAAGGGTTGGCCACGTCCTTGCCACCTACCACGACTGCGGCCGTGCTGGCTATTATTATGGACGTGATGAGATTATTTCTTTTCATCCATGGCCACATTAGATGCAGGTAGTGGGGTTGATCCAAGAGGTCTCAATTCACTGTTTCTCATTAGCAATTCATTGTTTTGCTCAGAAAGCAATAGACATGATATTAGATTTGCATATGTCTTAAAGCCCTTTTCTCGATACTATTGTTGTAACAACACATTACTTGTGTGGAAGGTGGAAAAGGTCTTTTCTAACATATCCTTATCTGTTATCTCTTCACCACACAGTTTCAATTTAGAAAATATTTTGACTAGGGGCGAGTTGTATTCGTCCACGGACTTGTAATCCTGGATTCTGAGATTCCTCCAATCATACATAACCTTTGGTAAGATCACCGTTCTTTGGTGATTATATCTTACTTTTAATTATGTCCAAAGGTCTAATGGATTCTCAATTTTTAAGTATTGATCTTTGAGACTCTCCGCAAGATGATGGAGAATAATTAGGATAGCCTTGTATCTGTCCTTTTCACTTGCATTGTTATCCTCGGTAACACATTCACCGAGTCCTTTAGATTTCAGTATGATCTTAGTATCAAGTGCCATTGTAGGTAATTATTTCCAGAGAGATTTAGGGAAGCAATATCTAAGTTGTTGATTTTCGACATCTACATCATATAGTTTTATAATTTAGAACATTAGATGTTTTAAGTTCATTAAACAAGTTTCATGACCAAACAATATATCCTAACAATCGGTTACTATATGCTTATGCATGCCATGCGGCCAATATGGGTATGATGCAAGTCTTAACCTAAATCAAAACAATCAAGCAAGAGTCAATCAAAACAATCACGCAAGCATATTGGTTCTTACTAGCAACCTAATCGGATTTAATATAACAGGTTGGTCTGGTTTTGTTTCAAGTTTAAACATGTATAGATTATCAACCTAGCACCCGGTTTCTATGGGATCATATTCAAACAATAAACAGATTTCAACCAATCAAACAATCAATGTATTCGTACCCTATGTGATGAGGGTTGAGTTCGCTATCCTATCCAGCAACCTAGACAGTTTCTAGGTTTAGATTTGATAATTAGGGTTTTGGATTACCTTAACCTCCGATCAGGGTGAATGGACCACCGGACAAGAAGGGGTTGAACTTACTTAGATATGATCACGAACAAGATGAGTTTGTTGCTTGAATATGCAGAGATCGTGTGAGCTTGAGATCGGATGAGCTTTAGGTCGGATTTTGTTGAATGATGAGATCGGATCGCCTAAAGAGAGAGATTAGGGTTCTTATTTTGATCGGGTTTTAGAGATTCATGCTGATAACGTGTTGTGAAAGTAATGGAGGAAATCGTGTGTATGTCTTATTCATAATCATAAGGCGCCCTTTATATATAGGGAATTACAAGATCATAAACCCACATGGAAAGGATAAGTACAAATCATAAACAAACTATTAATGGGTTTACATAAACCTAAACCAACTAGGATTAGGATCACCCGTCGACCAAACCCAAACCGTCTAGGATTACCGGTTGGACCTTATGGTTATTGCATCCACCAAATGGTTCATAACAGTTTTTCAAATTTCCTCATCATCGATCAAAATTATCTCACTAGAAACATCTCCTTTGAGATATTTTCCTAAAGCCTCGTAACATTGACTTTGATCTTAAATCTATTCAAAGATGCATGAATTGTTCGGATGGAAACAATGGGAATCTTTTTTACGAAGAAAGGACATAATCTTTTTATGAACAAGGAAAATCTTAAATATTGATCAATTTGTGTCGATAGTTAGATAGTTATATTTGTGTCATAGTATGATAGTTTAGATTTAGAAAATTCAGTCTTTTTATCAATGAATCAGTCTTTTATTTTTATAGATTTTAGGGCATTCAAATAGTATAAGGATTTAAGCAAAAAAAAAAAAAACTAAAATGGTTATTAATAATGTCATCAATATATAGAATTTTAATTTCATTAAGAATATCAATGTATTAAATCATCGTAAGAGTAATACAAATACAATTAAGAAATTATAGGACTCTATGTCGCTATGATGAGATTCCAAAGAGAGGAGGCCACATGCTTCATCATGAATTTTGGCAGTTTCACCCAGAGGAGTCAATAAAAACAAATGAGGGGAGAATTGCTGCATGTTCAAGATTTACCAATAATGAAATAAAAACATATTTAAGCAAATAAAATTGGGAAAATAAAAAGATAAAGGTAAAGTAGAAGCATGTTAGGGAAAATGCTTGTCCTCCTTTAGGCAAACCGTTCATGTGTTTCGTTGTGAGTATTTTACCCTGTACCAAAATATATGTTTAGTTAGGGATCCATATGAAGATGTATGGTGAAGAAGATGATGTAATAGAGCAGAAGTAGTTCATGAAATGCGACATGGACTACTGCATCAGAGAGATGGATCATGAGAAGCACGTGTGAAGACAAATGCAAGAAAAGGAAGGAGCCTTTAGTAAAGATATGAAGATATTTATCAAGGCGTGGGCGTTAAGAAAAAGGAGTGAAGAATAAGCAACCGATGAAGAAAAGAAGAAGGTTGTCTTATTCGCTGAAACAGAAAATGGAAAGTTTCCATTTGGGTAGTTTTAGAGTTTTTCTCTCTAGGTATAAAGAGAGAGTCGACTGGGTTGTAGTCGGCTAACACACAGGGAGAGCTTTTAGCAATAGAGAGTTTTTGTATGTCCGAATAAGGAGAAGCAAAGCATCTAGGGGTTAAGGGCTTAAGTGGTTCAGAGTCTGGCTTAGGTCTCTGAACGAGTAAGACTAGCAAACAAGTCGAGGGGTGTCTTGAGCTTGTTTGGTTTATTTCTTTTAAGAAGAACAAGTGTGAGCTTTTAAAAGAATAAATATAGTCGTATTTTTTTTGGAATTGATTAACCCTGTACTACTGTGTGTTCTACATCGCATAGCTTGCTTATCTTTCACTAACAATTGGTATCAGAGCAGGTATCTGTACTTTGTTTGTATTAAACAGGTAGGATCCTGCGGAGTAAGATGGATAGCTATCGCGAGTTGGTGACGAATTCCAATGTGATCCTTGAAGTAGGAAACTATGGTTTTTGGAAGGCGCGTATGAAGGCTACAATCAAGGGTATTGACCCATTGGCGTGGAAGGCTGTGGAATCTGGTTGGAAGTCACCTGTTGCAAGAGGCGTTGATGGGAAAGATGTTCCAAAGCTGGAAGAATTTTGGACTGACTATGAAAACAAGATGGCGAAGTTCAATGCTCGTGCACTAATTGTCGTACACTGCAGCGTGGCAAGGAAGCAATTTGAACTGATTCAAGGGTGTGAGGCAGTGAATGATGCATGGGATATTCTGCAGAGGCACTTTGAAGGAACTCTGAAAGTCCAAAGTTCTAGGAAGGATATGCTTGCAACTAGGTTTGAAAAGCTAAAGATGGAAGAAAATGAATCTGTTGGAGATTTCAGTTCAAAGACCAGCTCACTGGCGCAAGAAGCACTCACACTTGGGAAGAAATACAAAGAGAAAAAACTCGTGAAGAAGTTCCTGAGGTGCTTCCCGTCAAAGTTCATGGCATACAAGACATCTATGAGTGTCTCCTGTAACACCGATGAGATGACATTTGATGAAGTAGTTGGGATGCTACAAGCGGATGAGATGGAAGTGTCCGGTGGGAAGAAGGAGAAAGGAATTGCTCTTGCATCAGTTGAGAAGGATCATATGGAGGACAATGACCAAGTGAGCTTCCTGGTCAGAAGGTTTGATCGAGCTCTAGGAAAGGTGGAGAATGGACAGAAGAAGTTTGGTTCAGGAAGGAAGACATCTGAACCAGATAAGAATTACATGAAGAATGACGCTAAGTGCTACGAATGCAAGGGGTATGGTCACTTTCGAACTGAGTTTCCTACAATGAAGAGAAGAGATCTCCAGTGTCATAACTGCAAAGGATATGGACACACTCAATCTGAGTGTGAGTCTGATGGAAGGAGAAAACCAGAAAAGTTAATGATAGGAATCAATGACAGCGAATCGGACAGCGAAAGTGAAGAAGAAGTGAACAACCTCGTGGCATTTCTGGGAATAGTAGAATATGACTCAGAATCTGAGAGTGATGCTGAACAAGAGAACGAGCTCAATGAAAGCTACAAGGAAGTTCGAGAAACTCTAGTGAAGTTGGGCATGGAGAATCTTGTGCTAATCAAAGAAAAGGCGAGACTAGAAGCTGAAGTACAAGTTCTAAGGGATGAACTCAACATGGAGGCAGAGTTAGCCAAGGAGAGCATAAATTTGATCAAAGAGAAGTTGATTCTAGCGAAACAAGCTGATGAACTTAGAGAAGAAGTACTTGCTGAGAGGAAGAAAGCAGCTGATCTTCAAGCTGAATTGGATCAACAATATCGAAAGATCAAGATGCTCACAGGAACTAAACAACTTGACAAGATTTTGAGCAGTGGCAGAACTGAAAACTCTACCATGGGACTTGGCTACACTGGAAGGCACAGTAGCTCAACGGGTACAACACATTTTGTGTCTGGAGGATTTGCACATGTTAAAGAAGTCAAGACACAAAGTACCCCAGCTCAAGTCAGCGGATGTTTCTTCTGTGGGAAGTTTGGTCACTACAAGAAGTATTGCTACAAGTATCTGGAACGGGTCAAGCAAGTTTGTAGACAACACAAGTTTTGGAGAATTGGTAAGACGTCTCGAGGATGGATAAAGAAAACTGACCTGTATCCTAAGGCAGTGACTGAAACAAGAAGTACCTTTCGATGTAACATGGCGCGAGTTTCAAGTGATTCAGAATCTGATGAACCATGGTACTTCGACAAGTGGTTGTTCTGGACACATGACGGGAAACATTGAGTATCTAGACAAAGTGTCTAAAGTAAAAAGAGGAAAAGTAACCTTTGGAGATGGAGGTTGTGGAGTCATTCAAGGCAAAGGGACAACATGTAGTTCAAAAGTACCTAGATTGGTCAATGTCCACTTTGTCAAAGGATTGAAAGCTAACCTGATAAGCGTAAGTCAGCTGTGTGATGATGGACTTACGGTGAGTTTCTCAGCAATTGATTGTCGTGCTATAAACCAGTACGGGGTGACAGTACTACAAGGTGTCAGATCCAACAACAACTGCTACATGTGGGAGAAAAAGGTTAAATGTCTATCAGCTCAGGGAAATGTTGATCTGTGGCATCGACGATTGGGGCATATGAACTTCAGGAATATGACGAATCTAGTCCACAACGACATGGTTCAAGGAGTACCCAAACTCAAGATCGATGACAAGATGGTGTGTGGTGCATGCAATGAGGGAAAACAAGTCAAAATACAACACATGAAGGTACTGGATATTCAAGCAAAGTCACCTCTAGATCTAGTTCACATGGATCTGATGGGTCCTATGCAAACAGAAAGTATTGGAGGAAAGAGATATGTGTTCGTGCTTGTAGATGACTACACCAGATGCACGTGGGTGAGGTTTCTCAAGGAAGAGTCAGAAGCTCCTGAGAATTTCAGAATCTGGGTTCTCCAACTCATAAATGAAAAAGAAGGAATCAAAAAGATACGCGGTGATCATGGTGGTGAGTTTGAGAATGAAGTCATGACTACCTTCCTTGAATTAGAAGGAATAACTCACCAGGTTGCGGCACCAAGGATACCTCAACAGAATGGAGTGGTGGAAAGGAAGAATAGGACTCTACAGGAGATTGGAAGGGCAATGCTTCATGGTGCTACATACTGAATGACAAGAACTACCTCGGGAAATTTGACTCAAGAAGTGACGAGGGATCCTTTCTGGGTTATGCACAGTCTAGTTCAGCTTACCGGGTCTACAACAAGTGGTCAGAAACTATTGTAGAATCAGTTAATGTTGTGTTTGACGATCTGTCAGTGGCTGTAAGAGGAGATTTGGATTCAGATGAAGATGATGAAGATGACTCAACAGGAGCTACTAAAGAAACGATTGAGGAAGGTCCAATGGCAGATACAATACCTCAATCGGTGATTCAGCAAGTTCATCGCAATCATTCAGAGTTAGACGTGATTGGAGGCATTGAAGAAGAATGGAAGACTCGTGGCAAAGTCATCAATTTCAGAGAAATAATTCTGTTCGCATGCTTTGTCTCCTCAATTGAACCAAAGACACACTGAAGCACTTCGTAATGAATTTTGGATTGTCTCAGTGGAGGAGGAACTTGAGCAGTTCACTAGGAATGATGTGTGGGAACTTGTTGCTCGAACTGAAGGAGTAAACGTGGTTGGAACTAAATGGATCTTCAAGAACAAGACTGATGAACATGGAGAAGTGGTTCGCAACAAGGCAAAACTTGTGGCTCATGGATACTCACAGATTGAAGAAGTAGACTTTGAAGAGATAGTTGCTCCAATTGCAAGATTGGAGTCCATTTGGTTGTTTCTGGGGATGGCGTTCATACCAAACTTCAAAGTGTAACAAATATATGTAAAAAAATGATTTTCTCAATGGAGTACTTCAGGAGGAAGTCTATGTTGAGCAACCGAAGGGAGTTGAAGATCCAGTGCATCAAGACTATGTCTGACGGCTGAAGAAAGCTTTGTATGGGTTGAAGCAAGTACCTCGTGCATGGTATGAAAGTCTCACAGGATTTTTGTTGGAAGCTGAGTGCACCAGAGGGAGTATAGACAAGACGTTATTCTCTAAAGAAGTGGAGAAGGATATAATTATTGTCCAAATCTATGTGGATGATATTATCTATGGAGAGGCGTCACAGAAGCTGGTTAATGAGTTTGTTCAGAATATGACTCAAGAGTTTGAACTGAGTATATGTGGTGAATTGAAGTATTTTCTTGGACTTCAATTATCTCAGTCAGAGAAAGGTATTTTCATCTCTCAGAGTGTGTATGCTAACAGTTTAGTAAAACGGTTGGGTCTGGAGAACTCCAAGTTTCAAAGACATCTATGAGTACATCACTGAAACTTGCAAGAGATAAAGCTGGAGAAGATGTTGATGCTAAGCTCTATCGAGGGATGATTGGTAGTCTGTTATACTTGACTGCTACTCGACCAGATTTATCATTCAGTGTTGGTGTGTGTGCAAGATATCAAGCCAAGCCTAAGGTATCACACTTGGATGCAGTAAAGCGAATCATCAAGTACGTCAAAAGAACGGAGAGCCTTGATGTGTATTACTTAAAGAATTCCAACAAGAACTTGGTGGGGTATAGTGATGCGAATTGGGCAGGATGTGCTGATGACAGGAAAAGTACCAGTGGAGGATGTTTCTTTCTTGGAAACAATCTTATCTCGTGGCTGAGCAAGAAGCAAAACTCTGTATCACTCTCTACGGCAGAAGCAGAATACATTGCCATGGGTAACTACTGCTCACAACTTATCTGGATGAAGCAGATGTCAGCTGATTATGGAATGCACTCAGGTCCCTTTCTTGTGTATTGTGACAACCAAAGTGCAATTGATATCTCAAGGAATCTGGTCCAACATTGAAGGACGAAGCACATTGACATCATGCACCACTTCATACGAGAATTAGTTGAAGACAATCAGGTAGTAATCGAACATGTAGTTACTGATTTGCATTTGGCTGATATATTCACTAAATCTCTTGAATTTAATCGTGTTATCACACTAATAAATGCAATTGGTGTGTGTAACCTTGATTGTTGAGTCAAGTTGTGCAGAGAGTAGTGCAGGTGCTGGTTCGGGATGTACATATGATTCAGATTGGTTTTGGAACCTGAGAACGCTGTGGAAAAGAGCTGCTTGGTATGTCGTCAATACTGTAATGGCACAGGTTTCACGTCAATCTGTGCCCCCCCCCTCTCATTAAAAAGAGCCAGAAATGTTTCAGAAAGATGCTCAATAAAAAAAAGGGAAAAAGAAAAAATTGATAGATTCATGATGGGAAATAACAGGGGTTTCACAGCGCGAGAATAAATGATGAAAACCAGCAGTATTGATGAAGGCATAACAATGTGAAAGCTAGCCATAAAAAGACAATCGGGTGCACCAGAGTATAAGATCTAGAAAGAGTTATATGTGCAGCCTGAATCAAGCACTGAGTCAACTCATGAAGCACATCACATAAATGGTAAATAAACTGATCTAATGCTTTATATTAATCTTGAATCAGCCAATTGTGAGTTGTGACTCGTGTTTTATTACTATCTTGAAAGTCTGATGATACAACATTAATTCACGAATGTGACTAATGCTTATGTGTTTGGATGAGAGAAATTAAATGTTGTAGGTATGCAAAGGAGAGGATAAAAAGTCAGGGACTAGATGTGCTATATCAGAAAAGTTGATTCAGCATTATTCAGTTAAGGGAAGTAGTGGGGCACAAACCCTAAATATCTTCATCGTGCTTGTGAAGCTAAGTCTCCCAGCCTCTCTTCATCTCTCTCGCAAATGAGGCAAAGAAACCAACCTCTATAATGGGAAAAGCCAAGAACTCAACTCAACAAGGCGAATCATCCAAGGTAGAGAAGCATGCAGAGGCTGAAGCAAGTCGAAGGTCACTCTCCGATGGTGAACCTGAATCGCCTCTGCCTAGAAACGATCTGCCGGTGTCTACAGCTCTTCCTGAAGTAGCCAAAGAGCTCGAGTCCTTCAAACACTGCAAATGAGAAAGCTCAATCGGAGGAAAGTGATGAAAGGACTCCTGGTCTTGAAATAGATCCATCTGCAAAGAACCTGTAGCAGATCCGAAGCCGCAGAAGGAATCTTCAAGTATTGCCATGCCAGATGCTCCGATCAGAGATGAATCACCGAAAGATAAGGATGAGTTTGCTCTGCCTCTAGTGCTTGTAAACACGGAGAAAGCTCTGAGCAGCGAGTAGCTAAAGGAAAGGCACCTGCCAAAGCTGAATCGAAGAGAAGCTCTGCTAGGACAACACGTCAGCCAGCTCCTGCTCCAACTCCTGCTCCATGGACTGCTACACCTAGCTCCAAAACTGGACCACACCGAGTATCGGTTTATGAGCTTGGATCAGTTTTCATACCTCATGGACCACTCACCAGGGTTGATCTGCAAGTGGCACTACAGGACAGAACTCGAGCTCTTCAGGCTTTAGCTGAGATCGTTCAGGATCTTCAGAGTGCTGTAGCAAATTAGTACCGGTCTCTCGTTATGAAGTATTGATGTTTCCTGTTGTTTTTAATCCGTGTGCTCACAAGCAGGGGGAGAAGAAGAGGACTGAGATGCAGAAGACTAAGTTTATGGGGGAGCATTTGTATATGCTCTAGTTTATGGGGGAGCATTTGTATATGTTATCCTTTGATAATATGCATTGGTGGTGATGTGGTTGCCATGTCTTCTATCTCAGGTACTTGTGAGACGACGAATTAAAAAGGGGGAGATTGAAGATGTATGGTGAAGAAGATGATGTAACAGAGCAGAAGTAGTTCATGAAGTGCGACATGGACTACTGCATCAGAGAGATGGATCATGAGAAGCACGTGTGAAGACAAATGCAAGAAAAGGAAGGAGCCTTTAGTAAAGATATGAAGATATTTATCAAGGCGTGGGCGTTAAGAAAAAGGAGTGAAGAATAAGCAACCGATGAAGAAAAGAAGAAGGTTGTCTTATTCGCTGAAACAGAAAATGGAAAGTTTCCATTTGGGTAGTTTTAGGGTTTTTCTCTCTAGGTATAAAGAGAGAGTCGACTGGGTTGTAGTCGGCTAACACACAGGGAGAGCTTTTAGCAATAGAGAGTTTTTGTATGTCCGAATAAGGAGAAGCAAAGCATCTAGGGGTTAAGGGCTTAAGTGGTTCAGAGTCTGGCTTAGGTCTCTGAACGAGTAAGACTAGCAAACAAGTCGAGGGGTGTCTTGAGCTTGTTTGGTTTATTTCTTTTAAGAAGAACAAGTGTGAGCTTTTAAAAGAATAAATATAGTCGTATTTTTTTTTGGAATTGATTAACACTGTACTATTGTGTGTTCTACATCGCATAGCTTGCTTATCTTTCACTAACACCATACACACGCAATGTATATGTTGTCTATTATCATACCTTATGCGAATAGCTCACGTACTGTCTTTCTTGATTTCTTACGCAAATTTTTGTTTTTAAGCGTAATATATACACTAAATTAATTAAAGAGGAATATCCTAAAATAAATTTTTTTTTTTTTTGTCATTAAAATAATTTTTAGGAAAAACATGACCAAAATAAACTTTATTAAATGTTGTAGTTATACATTTATATTTTTTTGGTTAAAGTTATTTGGTGGAGTTTCGGAGGTGAATTTTATAATTTTAAAAATATTAAAAATATTAAGATTTTCAAAATAAAAAATATATTTTGATCATTTTTTCTTTGAATCCTATTTTTGTGATAAAAACTTTAAAAATGTCCATTTGAAATATTTATCTTTAATTAAAACACATCAATTTCAGAATTTTCACAGATGATGTGATAAACAGTCAGCCAGAAGTGCTTCGAGTACGACATATCTATGTTGTTAAAATAGAAATATAAATATAAAATATCCCATAGATTTTAAATTTATATACAGTGACATGCAATTGAAGTTATTAATTAACTTTTCGTTCAGTGATTTTTTGTCTTTTTTATATTTAATTAATACATTTCAAAAATCAAATTTTAACTAAAAATCATGGCAACAATAATTAATAAACCTAACTTTTAATATACTTTGTCTTCTTCAATTTTATATATATATATATATATATATATATATATATATATATATATATATATATGTGTATGTGTCTGTGTGTGTGTGTATATATGTTTGTGTTTGTATGTGTTTGAAAATTAGTAATAAACCTAGCTCTAATAAATTAATGAAAATAATGTTTTAAAGCTATATAATTATATTTTACTATTTGTTTTTAATAAAATAAAATTCACATAAAAAGAATCATTTACATAATATATAGAATAATATGTAAATATATTATGTTAGGTATATTTTCATATAAATAATAGTCCAACGTAAATTCAGAATGATAAATATTTTAAAAGTATAAAATATATAGAACCATATATTTTAAATAGTATATACACCAATATTATTATGCATTATCATAAAATCTTGATCCATATAAAAATAAAAATGCATTTGTGCGGAAACACGTATCATATGTTAAAAATATGGATGATACAGTTGATGATTTACAAGATAAAATAAAATTACTCAATATAAACAATAGAATTATTGTGTTCAAAAATTTCATATTAAATAATTTTTTTTTTTCATAAAAAAGTATAGACTCCTCTAGGACTTTGTAAACTAACTAGGAAACTCTGCATCCATATGAACAATGAAAGACGCCTGTTATCGAGCACGCAGTGCTCGACTATCCACCTTTGTATTATGCGTTCGAGGAATATTAATGATCTCTGAGTGGTTGAAACTTATCTTCAAGGTTTGCATGTCTTCCAAATAACTTGCGAAAGCTGGCCATTGCTCTGATTCTGATATCATCTTCACCAAAATTCCACTATTTGTTGCAAAAGTCACATGAAACTGATGTAAAATCCTCATACTTTCTATTGTCTATATGAGGGCCTCAATTTCGGAATGAAGTGGTGTGAAACTAGCTCTTGTATTTCGAGCACCCACTAGTCCGTCAAAACCTTCTAAAGTGCTATACCATCTTTTCCCAAAAAAAACTTCATGTTCTTTCCAATATCCATATGTGAAGCACCACCTTCCTAGAATGATAGGTAATGTTATTGTTCATGTATCGCTGAAATGGGAAGTCCTAAGAGGGAGTGATGCTTGTGATTCGAGCCACATTATTGATTCCTTTTCGCTAGTTGTACAGTTTCCGAGGGATCAGTGACTAAATTACTGAAAGCCAATTTATTCCTTTCCATATATACCACGATATCCAAGCAAGTTGATCATCCTCCATCTTCGGAGTAACTCTCCAAAAAAAATGATCCATATTCACATAAAGCGATGAAGTGAGAGAAAACAAAAGGTTCGTTGGGATCTTTGATAGAGCCCACGCTTGAACAGCCGTAGGGCACTCAAAAAATACGTGATTGATTGATTCCTCATCTGCTCTACATCTAGCAGACTGAAGATCTCCTTTTATCCCTCTTACCTGTAAATTCTTTTTCACCGATATACAACCATATACTAACTGCTAGAGAAAATGCTTTATATTTGGTGAACATCATATTTTCCACGGTTACGCCTTCATGGGAGTGATATTTGGTCCATAAAAACGTGTGCCTCCTCTCTGTCCAGATAAATTCTCTCAATTTCATAACTGACTTAACTGTATATTTCCCATTCCTTGTAAAATGCCAGCCATCTTTCTCGTTCAGTAAACCTCTACTCAAAGGTATACTCTCAATAATTTTTTTATCATGTGGAGCCACCAGAGTTCTTATCAATTGAGTATTCCATGTCCTTGTATTTGGATTGATGAAAGATTCCACTCTAAGGTGTGGATTATGAGTTGCTTGTAAACTGTTTGCTGGTCTCGGGCGAGTGAATGGAAGCCATAGATCATTCCAAACTGAAATGGATGTCACTGTTCCCACCCTTTTGGTTAGTCATTTGTTAACCAGAGATCTATCAGAGACTATACTCCGCCATCCATATGATGTTTAGTAGGATCTAATTAGTTCCAGGGGTGAAGTATTCCTGAAATATCATCCTTTGAAAATTCTTGAAAAGAAAGTTTCAGGTTTGTCAATCAGTCTCCAAAGCTGTTTTCCCAACATTACTGTATTGAAGTCCGTCAAATGCTTAAGCCCCATACCACCAGCATCCTTATGACTGCATAACTTTTCCAATGACTTCCAATGCATTCCTCTAAACCCAATCCCAGAACTCCAGTAAAATTGTGCAATTGTACTTGTTAATTTTTTGTGACTGCCTTTGGGGTACGGTAGTAGGACATTACGTGGTTTGGTAATGCCAAAACCACTAATTTTATTATCACCTCTTTTCCCCGTTTTGTAAAAAATTGAAAGTCCACATATTAACTCTGGTACTTAGTATGTCTTGTACAAAACAAAAAAAATTGTGTTTTTGAACCACCCATACTCTCTGGTATCCAAAATAAGAACCCATCCCACGAAGATTTTGAATTAATAAAATGTCCCTCATTTCCTGCCCATGTTCTTCCTCAGTTTTATGACCAAATTGTACCGAATATTTTTGAAAATTCGTCAATTCTCCTGAGACTGCCTCATAATCTTTCAAACCCGCAAAATGGTTCGATATTCGTCTTTTTTTTTGTCTTACAGAAAAAGACTGTCATCCAAAAAGAGAAGAAGAGTAATTGCTGGGCATGCCTGTTGCAGTCATGAAATCCATGCCTTAACCATAACTCCATCAAAGCGCCATACAACCTACCTAGGAGATACTAGTGACATAGGTTCAGCCCAAAGAGCATATTTTCCAACCAGAGGGACCTTTGACATGAAGCCAATTTTAAAACAAAGATAACTCGTCAGGGAACCACTAGGACTCAGAATTACAATAAAAAGGTTGACGGAGAAAGAAGTTTGGAATTTAACAAACTAGAGGTTCTCCAG
Source organism: Moricandia moricandioides (assembly GCA_905132885.1). Classification (NCBI taxonomy): domain Eukaryota; kingdom Viridiplantae; phylum Streptophyta; class Magnoliopsida; order Brassicales; family Brassicaceae; genus Moricandia; species Moricandia moricandioides. The sequence continues at coordinate 17,885 of CAJHQQ010002493.1, forward strand.
CCCATCCAACTACGAGTATCAAAGTTTAGAAGTGAATTCAAGCCCGAGGGGGGTGGGTTAGGGGAGCCAAAGCCAATCATAATATTCAAGATGGATCTACTATATTTCCAGAAAGCCCAATAAGCGGAGAATTTGCCACATAAATCAGAAGTTATGATCCAATTCCCAAAACCTGTCAAACTAGTTCAACGCTTGCCTCAATTGGAAGATACCCAGTCCAATCAGCTTCAAAACAAGAATTGGCTACAAGGAGATCAATCTAGACATTAAGAAGACTCATCTAATGATACATACGAACAGAAAAGTTCTTTCCATGCACCAGCAACCATAGGATCAGGAGGATCCTCATTTACAACAACTTTTCTTATCTGGATGTGTTCACATTTGGACCCTTAAATCATCAACGACCAAGCCATTAAAACTACAACATTTTAGAGTCATTTACAGATTATATAGGAGCCCCAAGATACACCAGAAACCAACAGATCAGGCGGATCCCAATCCAAACAGAAGTTAATCCTGGTTTACTCAAATTGACCAAACCGACATGTTTTAAGGAAAGTCTTCAAATTAAAAGGGACAATGAGTAACAGATGTATTCTTCTTTTCTGCGACCAAGGAGTATTTTAGGAAGGCTTGAAGATCATGGTGAAATCCAGAAGCTATCAAGATGCAAGTCTCCCCAAGTTTCCTTTGATGGTGCACAAAATCGAGGTAATGGCTTGATTCTTGGAGCCGTCAAAGCCTTTGCTTCCAAGACTTTTATATCAAGTTTATTTGTTTTATTTAGTCATTTTGAGAATCTTGGAAGAGTCCTAGGTCGAGCCTATATAAACTTATATTATTCTTCATTGTAAATCACTCTTGAAATTTTATGAATGCAAATGCAGTTTTTCTAGTTTTATCAAAAACTATTGTCTAAGGATTTAGAATGTTGTGAGAAGCAGCTCTTGAGCAACCTAACTTATCAAAGCCTACCTTTACAGAGATTTGTGGCGTACTCAATCCATTTTGTCCATCCCATTTGATGCATCATAAACAAGGCTTGCCTAACCTCCTCCTCTGGTACATGCCGAAGAAACCTTTGATTCATCACCAGAGTAATGACCGATAGAATTTCTTCCAAAAAATTCTCAAACTATAAAGGATTTGTAGATTGGAATAGATTATCAAAGTAGTCCACTGCTACTTTCTCTATCCCTTGTTCCTATGAAATCCGTTCTCATCATGTAAACCCACAATCCTATTCCTAGCCCTGAGCTGTTTTGTGAAGACATGATAAAATTTAGTATTAAGATCCCTTGAGTTGTGCCACATATTCTGATTCTTCTGTTGCCAATAATCTTCCTCATCTTTATACGCTTCTTGTAATTTCCGGTTAGCATCCACTATTTCCTATTGAGTTCTGGAATCATCAGTATGCACCTATTTCAGAACTCTCTGAAGTTTGGTAATCCTTTCTTTTCCATATGGGGGATTATTTTTTCTCCACCTTGCAATTTCATGACAAATTTTGGTCACAAAATTTGGTTCCTCCCCTCCTCCTGATTCAAACCATCCTCGATCAACAAATTCTAGTAAACCCTATTGACCAAGCTATCTTTTATCAAATTTGAATTGACCTCGTCGTTTGACTATTTTATCCTCCAGGAATACTACCACTGGCCGGTGATCAGATCCTATCAAACCTATATAGTCTTGGAATGAACATGGAAATAATGTATGCCAATCTTCATTCGCCATTGCCCGGTCTAACCGACATCTAACCATTTCCTTTACTCTCCTGCCTTGCCAAGACATTTGATTACCCCTGGCTGGAAAATCAAGTAAACCACAGTATCTAATCATATTATTGAAAACCCGAAATGATCCCATGCTTTTCAATTCTCCCCCCCCCCCTGTTTTCTCACGATTCCCAGTAATTTCATTTAAATCACCTATAATAAACCATGGGTCATCCCTAGCTAAGCCATATCTCGTTAATTTTTCCCAGACTTGATCCCACATGCTTTGTACTGGTTCACCGTAAACAAAAGTGATGAAGATTTTTTCCCCTTTGACCATTGCTTTTGTATCAATCATCCTATTACTCAAGAACAATACATTGAGTTGATAATTGCTATTATAGTATAAATCCAAACCTACACTCTTACCAATCGAATCTACTGTAACAACCTTATCAAAACCAAAATGAACCTGAAATCCTTGTACAAAAGATGGATCTTGTCTCATCTCTGATAAAACTAAAAAATCTGGTTTATGTCTATACCAAATTTCCCTAAGATAGCTTATTGTTTCATTACTTCCCATCCCTCTACAATTCCAGATTAGAATCCACATAAAAATCTTAAAATATCAGGGTTTCTGAAAAACCAAACATCAGGTATGATGTCACCCTTGCAATTACCAAAAGGAAACTATCGAGGTCTTATAAGACATGACCAGAAATTCCCTTCTAATACCAAACCTTTTCCAATTACATTGATACCGAATCAAAAAATCTTTACAAACATTGGTACACATGATTGAATTCAAACTTTGGTCTTCCTTCCATTGCTTGTGGCTACTCTTAATTATATCTACATTGTGAAACCTTTAGATTTCCCATAATGAATTCTAAACCAATATTGCCTCAAGCTATCGAATACATACCGAAAGAAACTTTTTGTACTCACCATTACAATATTAAACCAAATATAAAAAAATGTCATTTCCAAAATTCCAAATATATATATCTATTGAGTCCTCTTGTGTCTCTTGCTTAACCCATTGATTCATATCGGATAACAACTTCCTATGAATCTTGAACAAACTACCATTACAAGTATCATCACAAGTTTTACGCTAATTAATATAAAAAATCCTTCTGAAATTGGTAATATTAAGAAAGAGTGCCTCCTCTGCCAACAAGGATCATGGCTACTGAAACCTCAAAACCAGTAAAAACCTCTATACCCAATATCTCCTTCTCAGTTGAAAAATATAAAGATATTCCTGCACTGAGACAAGGTAGTATGAATTCAAACATCTTCTTGAACTCTTTTGTACCTACCTCAACACGAAACAAGCTGCACATACCATCACAAAACCATTAACAAACTGACAATCCCAATTTATAATAGTACATTCCATAGTAATAGTCAAAAAAATATACTCTAAGCAAAACATCCAAAGTAAAATAAGACCAACTGATATAAACTCTTGCACTGAATAAGTCAGTCAGTGTGACCGCAAACCATAAAACCTTCGCATCCTTGTAAAACACCATTTTTAACCGCCATATAAGTCGACCATTCCAACCAGCTCAGGATAACATTCTTGGTTCAATAAAAGAACAAAAGCATCAAAAACTACTAAGAACCTCATCCAACCACATTTAAAACCCAAAACAGAGTGTATTATTAAAACTGAGTGTACACTAGCAAACCGAACAATGGAAATGAAAAAATAAGAACTCGGCAACCAGAATAATAGTGGCTGAGACCCAGCCTAAACAAGTAGAAACCCGAAATAAAGAAACAATGGATTTCAGAACCGAATCCTTCATTATTCAAAAACTTTAAAAAGAAAGAAACCAGAAGTTAGATCCGGTTAATTTTTACTCCTGTAGGCTTAAAGACATTCCTTTTTGCCTGTAGTCCCTTTGGCCAATATCTTCTTGCGAGAGGAGATTAACCTCTGCACCAAGCGCTTCTTGGATGCTCCTCCAAAAGCTAAGGGACCCGAATTTTTTTTCTTCCTTGTAACCTTTTCACCATTTTCTTCTTGTGGGCAACGGTCCAGCGTATTATGGTCCGAGACCTTTTCTTGTTTAGTAGGATCAACCTCCTCCATCTGGTTCTGTTCCAGATCTCCTTGTTCCAGTTCATGATCACCTTCTTTCCCTTCTACCAACAGGAGAACTCCACACCCTTCACTATGAAATTTGCTTCATCCAAAATTTTTTTAGAGCTAGCTTTGTTTTCAGCACAAACTGGTTCTTGGATTGGTAGCTCATCGTGATTTATCCCCTCTAGGTAAACTTAAACAAGTAAATGTAAAATATATACTATCATTTATACAAATAAATATTTATTCATAAAACATTTAAAATAAACATCCGCACAGATACACGTGTCAAGCTCTAGTAACTTTTTATGATGTTTCTTTGTACACATTTTTAAAATCAGCAAAGTTTAATTTCTAAAGAATAAATAATCTTCCTTAAAAATCAGAAATTATGCATATGACATGATAAGGACACATATAAATCCAAAGAAACATGAAAACTGGTTATATAAAGAGATGATCAAAGGCACATAACATACATGTTGTATATGTGACTTAAATCATCAATGTATGAAAAATGATGAAATTTGAATAATATCATCATCACCAGGCTAACGGTGAAAGCGTGGTTTCCTGGATTACATTGTTAGTGATTTTATTTTTTTACATAAATAAATGTAAATTTTGTAAACGGAAGCAGGTATGCGGAAGCAGAAGCGTTAGGAAGCACAAAACACAATTTTTAAAATATTTTGGAAACGAGTGTGTGTTGGAATTGTTTAATATATATATATATATACTAAAATATTCTTAATAGTTAAATCCAGTACATAATTCATATACTATAAGTCAAATAAAATCAATACGTATAATTATAAAGATCAAATATAGTAATCTATGTAGATTCTTGCTTTGGAAAAAAAGAAAGACAATTAATCAATTCATGCACAACAACTGAATAATACAAACAATATGAAACAAAACGAAAAAACGTGAAACAAAAGGAACAAGTGAAAAAAATATTACTATTAGATAATACTTATCTACAAAGAAAATCTCTACAGAGATATTAATTAAAGTTTTGTATTTTCCTTTATAGTTGGTTGTATTACCGACTTGATTTCATTATAAATACCCCTCTCTCATTGTCTTTGTATAATATCATGAAGAAGAAAGAAGAACTGATAATAACTCTCTCTCGTACAAAACACAAGTGAGCTCATTCTCTTTTGTTTAATTATAATTCTCAACACGTTACACAACATCCTCTAACCAATTAAGGTAAAGTTTAATTCATGTTTTTCAATATTTTAATTTTACTATTGTTCCGGAGTTAAGGCTTTGTCTTCTTCATTTATTTTTCGGGATGATATGCCCAACCAATTCTTATGGTAGGCTATGTGTTCACGTTCAGAGGATCACGGGTTAGGTTTTGCCTCAATGAATAAAAAAGGTCAATGCGATAGACTATATCTGCTTGGACCATATGGAGGTTTTGTCTCCCTGAATAAAAAATGATCTATATAGTAGACTACATCCCCCTAAATTCATGCCTTTAATTTCTGTATTTAAATTTTACATTTAAATTCTACATTTAAATTCTCATCTTTATTATATTTATGTTCTTTTATGAATTAAGTTATCATGTCGAATTTGACAAATCTCGAAACAATTGTCATTGATATTACGGAAAATAATTATATGACTTAGGCAGTAGCTGAAAAGATGCACCTAAGAAAAAATATGATTTTGGAAACCTCGGTTATTCGAAAATGGTGTTGGATGAGAAAAAGGTAAAAGCCATGATATTTTTACGACACCACATATATGATGATTTGAAAGATAAATATATTATAAAAAATATCCTGCAGATCTTTGGCAATCATTAAAAGAGAGGTTCAATCACCAAAAATATATGATCTTACCGAAAGCAAACATGAGTGGATCCATCTCCGGTACTAGGACTGTAAAAGTGTTAGTGAGTATAATTCATCGATGTTTGGAATTAGATCAAGGATGATGTTATGTGGAGAGAAAATAAGTGATTATGATATGATTGAGAAAACTCGCTTCACATTCCATCCTGGAAAAATAGTCTTCCAAATAGTACCCGGTGAAAGGATATACCCGCTACTCGGAGTTGATGAAAGTACACTTTGTAGCGGAGTAGAATAATCAACTCATGATGTTAAACCACCATGCTTGTCCCACTTTTTCCAATTTTAATGATTGAAAAGGGCGAGGAAGTGGTTGAAACCGTTATCATTATCGTGGAAAAGAACGAGGAAGAACATTTTGTCCCTCTGATGAAACAAATAATAAGAACTTCCACGAAAATGAAAGTGTACAGAATGATAAAAGGCTAACAAAAAAGGCTTGCTACAGATGCAACATGAAAGGGCATTGGGTACGTGTTTTTCATAGGCCAAAGCATTTAGTCGATCTGTACAGAGAATCCCAAAAAGCAAAAGAGAAAGGAAGTCAAACAAACTTCATCTCTGATGAACGCTGACCATCCTTTCATGGTCTAAGTGATTGATATCACTCAAATTAACCTATGAGTTACGTTACTCTCTCAAATAAGATGTTCAGTTGTAGTACTAAGGTATCGAATCCACCAGGGAGCATGGACACACAATATACTTATAGATATAATGATTAAGCTCGAAAAGTAATTAATAAGCAGTAAGTAAGTAAGCAGTTGATTGATTGGTTTGTAAACAATATGAGAAAATAACTAAATTTAGGGTTTCATGTAATGAGGATTAAAGAGATATAGAAGCTAAAGGTGTGTGTGCGTGATATTCTAGAACTAGAACTCTAGTGTATAGATATCCAGCTGTCGCATGCAAGTCAAATAATTATCTAAGTTATGTGTTCTAGCTTTCGCTTGTAAACACGGGATGAGCGTCAATCGATGGTTGAAGCTGAGTGTCGATAAACGACTACCTTAAATAAGGTTTATATTCCTATCAGATTGGTTCAATAACTTCCTAAACCAGCTGTCGCATATATATAACAAGCTATCTCAAAAGAATCAATTCAGGTGAAGAACCTACTATCCTAGTTGTCTACAATCCTAAATTCAGGGTTCTTGTTAGCTACTATTGAACACAAGCATTAATAGAAATTAGTTTTATTGATATCTTTATCACATTAGCAATTCTATAGTTTTGGCTAATCCTTCATAGCCTTAAATAACTTTAAATCTAACAAAGAGAACTACTCAGACATGATCAAGAAAAGCATGATAATAAACTGAATAAAAAGCATAAAATAGAATAAGGAATAAGAAACAATGGAGTTCCAATACAAAGATCTTAAGGAGTCTTGGATCTTCTCTCCAAATCTAACTAAAACCTTCTGAATTTGGAATATGTTATGAAAAGTGGTCTTGTTTCCCAAACAATGGCAAAACATTTAAGTACTATGTATAAAGTCAGTCAAGGGTAGTTTTGTAATTATGGATAACTTTTTGGGCTTTCAGTCGGTCACCAACAAGTCCTCCCGTCTCCTGCTTCCCTATCGATCGATGACAACAGAGTGTTGTCGATCGACACTCTTCTTAAATATCAACTTTAACTTCTTATTCTTTAGAGGCTACGAGTTTCTTTATCATAAAGCCCCAAAATAGTCCATAATCTTCACATTGCTCCAAAATACATCTGGACCTGAAAATACTCTAAAATAGATTCCAAACACATATAATAGATCCTAAAAAGCACATATTCTATGGGTGAAAACGGGTAAAATCCATAGTATATCAACTCCCCCAAGCTTATCATTTTACTTGTCCTCAAACAAAGAATATCACAATCTGAAAAAGGTTTGAAAATACAGGGACTCACAAATCTTTAACTTACTACTATCAGCCCTACTATGTTGCAAGCCACATCAAATAAATGCTAACCTCATAGATACTTTATATACCATATCATAGCTTAGCAACCAAATTCAGTCTACCAAGAACTTAGCTAATATTGTCTGACTCACCCCTCAACTAACCTCATTTCTTATATATAATAAGGTGCATAATTTACCATGGGAACATCGATCAAAGGACAAATGGACTCTTACTCAAGCTAGTGTCTGAATCCACATGCAGTCTTCTCTTATCCCTTTCTTCCCTCTTTCTCTCTTCTCTGTATCTTTCTCAATGATTCAATGACGCTGCTACAGTCCATCTTGTTCATCTCTTTCTTTTTTGTTTTTACTTTTTATTTTGACAAAGTGTAGGCGAATAGTGGGGTCATCGGTAATGTACTTACCCCTCTTTCTCTCTTCCCTCTTTTTCTCTTCTTAGGATCTTTTTAAATGACTCAATGACGCTGCAATACTCCGTCTTGTTCATCTCTTTTTTTTTGTTTTTTACTTTTTATTTTGACAAAGTGTAGGTGAATAGTGTGGTCATTGGTAATGTACCTACCCCTCGCTTCCACACTGTGTGATCATTCCTTTGAATTAGAAAAGTGGGGTCACCGATAACGTACCTACCCCCTCTGCATCTTAGAAAATCATCTCAATTTTTTTTCCAGATGTCGGAGAGAGAGAGAGAGAGAGAGAGAGAGAGAGACAGAGAGAGAGAGAGAGAGACAGAGGAGAGAGAGAGGAACCAGAAACACACAGACTTTTACTTTCCAAACTTTCATGAGGAATTCGATCCAATGTATACCAAGCCCCAAGATAAACAAATAAAGTTAAATTAGGTTAGAAGCGAACTTCGTTTCCTTCAAACATTCTAAGCAAGTGTGGATGTGACTCACAGGTGATCCACTTCATTATCTCTAGTATGCTCTGCAGTCAGTAAGTCTAAGAATGGGTGCTATAGAGTGGTTAGATAAGAAAAAAATTAAAATTATCATAATATCCTTCTTGACTCTAAAACTCAATAAAAACCATAAAAATAACACTCAAAATAAAACACAATATCAAATACCGCCCCAAACTTAAACAACACTCCATTGTTATTCAACCTCAGATTGGTGGGAAAATAAGTAATAAGGACGAAATTAACACGGAAAAACTGTATACCTACTCGCTGATGGTGAGTGTCGATCAACACAGTTAAGTGACGACCGATCAATGCTCGGGTTGGTCTGTAGATCGTTAGTGATCAAGTGCTGGTCGATGCTATGAGCAGACTAGTCTTCCTCGGGTCTTTTTTTTTAATTGAAATAAAATAAACAAAAAATCAGTAAAATTAAAATTAAAAATGAATTTAAAACTTACTAAATGAGTTGCCTCCCATCAAACAATTGTTTATAGTTTATAGCTTGACTTTTGGATGATTTGGACTAGCAAAGAGGTAATTAAACACTTGTTGGAAAAATAATATCCACCTTCTCTGCTTATCTCGAACCATGTGCCTACAAAAATTTTGATGGCTTCTTCTCCTTTGGTTTTTGTGATCCTTTATGTCTCTGGATAATCTCATGTGTGTAATTCAATTTCAGCTGTAGCTCCTCCATACAGATGTTGATCCATCTAGTGTTGTTGTTGAGAGGGTAGTAGATTGAATCAGTCTTCTAGTCGAACTCATTAAACATTTTCTCTTGAGCTTTGTAGATGTCAGCTGTCATCTCTTCAATTTTTTTTTTTGTAGATTTGAGGTGCTGGCCATATTACTTTTTCTGACTTTAAGACGTCCCTCTTATTGTGGTAGACTGATGTAAAGCTTTCTTGTCCATGAGTCATCTCTAGAATATCTGCTATGTCTTCTTTGGAAACATTGATGATCTTTCCAGCTTTAGCATGTGAGTGCCCCATTGATAACTCCAAATTCATCTGGTGAAATGAGATTTTCTGGTTGTCTAAACTTTGGATTTAGGATGGTTGGTTTATCGTGCAGTGTAGAAGAGTCTGGACTGTGGAAATTTCGAGGTATCGATCGATGATAAGTGCTGGTTATTGATCGATGCCTCATACTCTTCTTCGTGATCTTCTACATCGCATGTTTCCTTAGGTGTGACATGGTGTGTTTATTATTCTAGCAGATAATAAATATCTTCAATAATTAACTATCAAATTAACCCTAATCTTAACACACAAATAATACTCTTGCCAAGAGAGATCATGTGTAGTACTTAGGAATCGAATCCACAGAGAGAAATGACACACAATAAATTTCTTATTTCTAAAGACTAAGCTAGGTAAATATATATATTAGTAGCAAACAATCTATTTAAGGGAATATTTCTTATCAGGAGGTATAGATGCAATATGGAAATATGATAATAATGTAAATATGAAAATATGCTATTAAACTTACTAGATGCAAATGTAAGTATGCTAGACTTAGGGTTTCAATCATAATGGATTATAGGGAATAGGAAGCACAAAAATGTAAATATTCTAGAACTCAAATATTAACTATTCTGACCCTTTTAACTCCAACTCTCGTATGCAAGAAAAAGGAAAGACCATCAATCGACGACTAATGCCTGATGTCGATCGATGGTGAAATTAGAAGGAAGTGTGGACAAGATTTGATAAGCTCACAAGCTAATTAGACCAGCTCTCGCATGCGCCTAACAACATAGTTCAATTGAGTCTATTCTCGCACTCTCGCTCTCATCCATGTCATACTTTGGAGATCCTAGTTACCTACTCTAAAATGCAAGCATTAAGCACAACTCAATTGATGGATATTAACTTAACCTAGCAATCCTACTTTTGGGCTAATCCATGATTGCTATCATTCAACCCTAAATTTAGTTGATAACTACTCAAACATAATTAAAGCAAGAACAATAGTCTCAATATAATGCACAAATAAAATATTGGGGTTCCAATACAAATCTCCCTAAGGAGTTGTGAATCTTCTCCCTTAAAAACCCTAAATCTATAATAGAAGACTAAAACTCCCTCTTCCACTCCTTTTTTGTCTAATAAATAAAGCATAGATATAAAAACCTAAAACCTAGGTCAAAAACTCGTCCAGGGAGTCTTCGTCATTTGTCTCTAACTTGGGCTTGAAATCGGCTGTCTGTGATTTGGCTGTTGATCGATGGCATGTGTGCAGCATCGATCAATCCTTGTCTTATAACATCAGTTGACGCCAAGGTAGTGTCATCGATCGACGACAATCACTTCGACTCTCTAACTGATCAGCTACGGATTCTTCTCCTCTAAATGTTCCAAAAGCTATAAGTATCTCCATATATCTCCAAAACGTACCTTGACCTGTAAAGAGCCTAAAACATAGTGTAGACACACATAAGAAACCCTAAATAGAGCCTATAACACGGCCTAAAATTGGTAATAAATAGGCTATATCTGGTGGAATCGTGGCTTCAATCAAAAAGGACTCTTGATAATTCTATATTACAGGACCATCGACCGATACCACATGTTGGGTGTTGATTGATGCTTCTCCGCCAGATTCGTGCTCTGTGCCATAAACGGAGTAACAAACGGCTACAAGTTCTGGATCATCTCCTATCTTAATGTATGGCGTGTTTCCCTTGACAACTCTCACTAGATCATAGAAATCGGTCTCGCTGATGAGTGAAAGATATAATCTGTTTATCTTGAGGTCGCAAACAACTCCAATAGTAGCCATGAAAGCTCTCCCAAGTAATAGAAAATAATTTAGTCTATCTGAATATCCATATTGTAAGAATCCACTAAAACTAGGGCATTTCCGATCTGTACCTGAAGGTTTCTGACTATCCCTCCTTAATTTACCATGGAGCAATCGAAAAAGGTGAATCGATCACTTGAAGTATCTATCTTCAGATTTAACTGCTCAGCCATAGACCTTGGCATGATGCGGACTGAAGAACATGTGTCGCAGAGGGCATTAGGGTAACTATGACCTCCAATCATTCAGGGTACCACGAAGTTCCCAGGATCACTCTTCTTCTTCAATATAATCCTCTGCTTCAGCTTTTATCTGATGTGATAGAACATACGCTCATTATCTTCTACAATTTCTTTGCTTTCTCTTTAAAACATCCAGAGTCTGTGGATCCAATAAGCATCATCGAATGGCATGTCCACTGGGATCCTCATCATCCTCTTACTGAAACTATCCATCTCTTTCTCATTAGATTTTCTTCTTAGATACATAGGAACCTTGTTCTTTATTTTCTCTTAGAAACTGGTCCTTTCGTAGCCTCGTCAATGATCATAGTCTATGATCCATCTTCATGTTGCTTATTAGTGTCTCCTTCTGGTGCTAGTGATGTCTTAGACGAATGTATTGTAGCATTCATACGCTCCACGTCGATACTTGTCAACTGCACTCAGTAAGTTATTGGTCGCTGTTGATCGACGAACATGTGTGAGTATCGACCGATGTTGACCATTTCACAAGATGCTACGGACTCAACCTAGACTGTCGACCACTGCTCAATGTCTGGTATCAATCGTTGTTCCTTATCGGATGTCGGCCGATGGTCGATTGTGGTGTCGAACCAAACCAGTAAAAACCGCCGACAGACATGGAACTTTCAACTTGAAAGTTCCCTTCTTGCAGTTTCTCCTGCTTCACCACTTGCCAGAAATCATCATCTATCAAAGAATTCACGTGGTGTCTCTGTCCAGTCTCTCCTTTTCCTTTAAACAGTGCTTCATCTCTCATAACAGTCTCACTGGTCTGAACCACTTGAGTCTCCTACTTCTTCACATAGGTGTTGAGAGCTTTGAAATTTTCATTTAGGTTGGTGTATATAGCATCTATATTCCCATAAAAATCCACTGTTAAATTCTTCTCACCCTCACGAATCTCATCAATCATACTCTCCAGTCTACTTTCTTGAGTTGTTGGTGGGATGTTCTGGTAAGAAGAAGCTCCATAGGCCATGTTGTTTTCTGTTGTTGCTGTAAGGTCTATGGTGTTGTGAACTCTGGTTGTAATTACTCCTTTGACCAGTTCCATAGAGTTCATGTTGCTTCCGTGATTCCCATAATTCTGAAAACCAATGCCACTAATATAGTTCACATCCTCCTCGTCACCCTTGTTACTGGCAAAGTCAAGAGCTTCTACTTCTGCAGAAACTCACCCACTTCTTGAGAAACTTGTGAACACTGTATAACTTGGCTTGAAATTCATTCAGATTCTCCTTGCAAGTATAGTAGCTGATATTCTCCTCTCCATGTCAGTGTTCTTAATGCTATTGGTAGATGCCAAGTTCTCAATAAGTCTCACAGACTCTTCTAGATTTCTAGTAGTGAAGTTACCATTACTAGCAGTGTCTAGAGCCATCTGGTAGACCACAACAATGCCTTTGAAGAAGGTACTAAGCAGTTATACCTCGTTCAATCCATGGTATGGACAATTTCTCTGATAAGACTTAAATATTATCCAAGAGTTTGTAAATTATTTTGCAAGAACTTTTATGAATGTAGAGATTTTGTTCCTCAAGTCTTCAGATCGCTAATCATCAAAAAATTTATGCTGGAAGACATTCTTGATGTCGTCCCAGGATGTAAGAGATCATGGTGGTAATTGCTTAAGCCAATATGAAGCACCTGCAGTAAGTGAGTACTTGAAGAGCTTACATGAAAGATAGTCTTCAGGGACTCCATTGGCTTTGATAGCAGAAACTAGATCCTCGAACCTCTCAAGATGGTCCATCGGATTCTCACGTCGGTGACCATGGAAAGGTGTTTGTCACACAAATGTAAAGTATGCAGGCTTCAGCTTAAAATCGTCCTCTGGAAAATAAGAGGACGAATAACATATCTGTTAGCGTAGTATTGATCTGGACGGTTGTAGTCATCCAACTCTCTGGTTTGAGTAGCCTCAGCAATAGCATCTTCTGGAACATCTGCTTCTGGTTCAGGGATTACAGCCCCACTGACCATCAAGTCTCTGACCTATTGTATTACGCAGATGACCATTTTGGTCAAGCAGGTCTTTGTTTGCATTTTTCGTTAAAATAAGAGTTGCCACCATGTTTCTTGCTGGTGGATTAGTGTCGATCAGATATGTTGTACTGCTGTGGATTGCCGCTCGCTCAAAGCTAATGTCGATCGACGAATATGGGTTGATGTGGGTCGATGTTGTGCGCTTCTCTTTGTGGATTGCACGTTCTAATGAAATAGGGTATGAGAACAATATGTCTTTTCTTTGTTGCTTCTGGTACTACTAGGCATGCACCTGAAATACAAAGAAATTTTTTTGTTTAGAAAGTAAAATTAAAGAAAAACCTAGACTAAATCAATCTATTATATCAAATGGGGAATCCAATGCTCTTCGTAAATGGCGCCAAATTTGATATCACTCAAATTACCCTATGAGAAACATTACTCTCTCAAATAAGAGGTTAAGTTGTTGTACTTAGGGATCGAGTTCACATGGAGCGTGAGCTCACAATAGACTTATAGATATAACAATTAAGCTAGGAAAGTAATTAATAAGTAGGAAATAAGTAAGCAGCGGATTGATTGGTTTGTAAACAATACGAAAAATAGCTAGATATAGGGTTTCAGATAATCAGGATATAGAAATATAGAAGCTAAAGGTGTGTGTGTGTGTGTGTGTATAATATTCTAGAACTCGAACTCTAGTAAATAGATATCTAGTTGTCGCATGCAAGTCTAATAATTGTCTAAGTCCAGTGTTCCAGCTTTCGTTTGTAAACACATAATGAGCATCGCTCGATGGTTAAAGATTAGCGTCGATCAACGGATACCTTAAAACATGTTTATAGTCCTATCTGATTGGTTCACTAACTTCATAGACCATATGTTGCATGTATCTAGCAACTTAGCTCAAAAGAATCAATTTAGGTGAAGAACTTAATTTCGTAACTGTGTACAACCCTAAAATCAGGGTTCTAGTTAGCTACTCTAGAACAAAAGCATTAATAGAATTCAATTGATTGATATCTTTATCACCTTAGAAATTATATAGTTTTGGCTAATCCTTCCTAATCCTAATTAATCATAAATCCAACAAAGAGAACTAGTCAGACATGATCAAGCAAAACATAATAATAAACTGAAGGGGAATCATAAAATGGAATAAGGAATAAGAAACAATGGAGTTCCAATACAAATCTTTGAAGGAGTATTGATTATGAAAATTGGTCTTCTTGCCCAAACAATGGCAAAACACTTAAATACCAGGTATGAAGTCGGCCAAGGGTAGTCTTGTTATTTTGTGGAACTTATGGGATTTCAGTCGGTCACCAACAAGTTGGCCCGTCTCGCACTTCACTGTTGGTCGATGATAACATAGTGTTGTCGATAGACACTCTTCCTAAATATCGAACTTGACTTCTGATTCTTCAGTAGAGCTACGAGTTTCTTCATCATAAAGCCCTAAAATACTCCATAATCTCCACTTTCCTCCAAAACATACATGGACCTGAATAAACTCTAAAATAGACTCCAAACACATATAATAGAACTTAAAAAGCACATATATGATGGACGAAAAACGGGTAAAATCCTGAGTATATCAATGATAATACTCATCTCGACGTTTTAGACTTTCTGGTTGATCCAGAAAAAATCGATGAGTGATAAAATCAAAGTGATATAATGGTTATATTTCTAAAAAGATAACACAAATTGTTTTCTATTATCTATATTTATTTTTGTGAAATAAATGTTATGATTTATGTGTAATGTTTTTATATTAAACATGGTTTATGAATATTTGAAGTTAAATAAATGCAAAATTTGAGATTTTGGATGGGGATATATGTTATAAGATATTGTGTCAACGCATACAATAATTAAAGTAAAAAATATTTTTCCAATCTCAAAATAAAAGATTAAGCTGGAAGCGTTTGTACAATATCTGGTAGGGCAAAGATTATTATGGACTCTTGAAGAGTAATATTTTCAATTCCAAGGGGGAAAAATGAAATAAGTAATTCATTATATTCTTTGAGTCTTAAAGAAATTTGTTAAGTTTTAAGGATATACAGAGAAATGTATATCTTATTGAGACTATGAGCAAATATGACATTGAATATCTTTTTATTAAATCCGAGAGGGAACATATATTGGTTGAGTTAAAAATTTTGTTCTCTAAGATTGTATTGTACAAAAATAAACATGACCGAGTCCTATGCTACAGTAAACTTGAAGTTTACTAGTACATTTAAAGTTTAGGACATCCTGATTCAGTCATGATGAGAAAAATAGTACAAAATTCAAATGACAATCAGTTGAAAAACGAAAGAATTTTGAAAACGTGTGAGTTTACATACAATTAATGTTCTCAATGAAAATTTATAACTAGGCCTTCACCAACAAAAGTTGGGAATAAATCACTGATATTGTTGGGGTCAAAATCAGACATGGGAAAATCAACGGCGAAAATCCTCTCAAAAGTTTTCCTTCAAGCGAATATGAGCTAGAAATGTCAAAAAACTATACGAGAATGAAATTTGTATACTTCTTTCTAGATAAGGAATGAAAAAATTTCCATCCAAGCGTGTAAATATCGGAAAAACATTCTTGTAGAAGGTTTTTGTGATAAATGACAAATTTTACGAAATAATCTTTGGTCAAAAAAATTCAGAAAGTTTCTGCGGAAAAACATCATAGTATAATTTATGAGATATTCTTCCGTAAAATAACTTTCACAAAATATTTACAGAAATGCTCTCGAAAAATCTCTCCAAGTCTCATCGCCCATGGATGACGAGACACACACCATATCTCATCGCCCACGTGTGACGAGACCATCACCAAGTCTCGTTGCATGTGGGTGACGAGGCTGAAACGTGCTCAAATTACCCTAGAACTGCTGATTTCTCTCTTAAATAAGAGGTTCAATTATAGTACTTAGGGGTTAAATCCATAGAGGTCGATGGCACACAATAGATTTGATAATCGACTTATTTAAGCTAGGCAATTAATAAGACATTAGAATAAGTAAATAGGAAAGAGTTGGTTTGTAAACAAGAAGGTAAAATATCTAGATCTAGGGTTTTTAGGTAGTGTAATATAATGGATAGAAGCCAAAGGGTTTTCAATCATAGAACACAAATTCAAGTAGGAAAGATATTAAGTTATATCTGTCCAATGGCTAAGCTCAGAGTTAATAACTTTCGTGTGTAAATTCAGAATGACCGTCGATTGATGGTATAAAGACATCGAGCGATGACTTTCTTAGCCAAGCATTAAACGACAAATTCGATTGGTTAACTTAGAATCACTAGACCATTATTTCGATTGTACCTAGTAATTTAAGCTCAACATGATTTTTTTCATGTAATGATCTTACTCTCTCAGTGTCAATTACCCTAAGTTCAGGGTTCTAGTTAGCTACTCAAGAATACAAGTGATAAGCACAATTTTGATGATAAATCTAATAATCACCATAACAATTCTGTTTTTTGGCTAATCCATCAAAACCATTAATAAACCCTAAATATAACAAAGTGACTACTCAGACATAGCTAAGCAAAACATAATCATAAACATGAAATAATGTATAAGAAAAAGAATATGGATTGAAAGTGTGGTTCCAATACAAAGCTCTAGGAGTCTTGATATTCTCCAAAAAAAACCCTAATCTACTATGTTTGTTATGAAAAGCGTCAAAGCTTGTAAAAAGTCACTCTTTGCCTAAAACACTAGCAAGACAATATAAACTACGTAAAACTCATCCATGGGCAATCTTGTAATTTCTGTAACTTGGGCTTCAAGTTTGGTACTTTTTAAATTGGGTACTGTACATCGACAGTCGATCGACGGCAAGTGTGCATTGTCGATCGACGCAATGCTCTGTCTCAACTCGTACTTTTCTGAATTTGACCAGCTACTGGGTTCCTCTCTCTATTAGCTCCAAAAAACCTCATAATCTCTCTTATGTGAATCTCTTTATATTGTTATTATATGTCAAATGAATCAATGATGCTGATACATTTCATCTTGTTCATCTTTCTTATTTTTTTCTCTCTTTTTTTCTTTTATTTTTGACAAAATGTAGGCAAATAATGGGGTCACATGTAATTTACCTATCATTCGCTTCCACAGTGTGTGATCATTCCTTTCTGGATTATAAAAATGGGGTCACATGTAATATACCTACCCCTCTGCATCTTTCATGAAATCATCTCAACCTTTTTTTTATAGATGCGGACGAGAGAGAGAAAGGAATCAGAAGCACGTAGACTTTTACCTACAGACTTGCAGAAGGAATCTGATCCAGTGTATACCAAGAACTAAGACAATAAAATAGAATTGATCATGTTGGAGGTTAACTTTGGTTCCTCTAAACCCAAACCAAGCAAATAAGTCAAATTAGGTTAGAGGTTTGTTTTGGTTCCTTCAAATTTTCTAAGTAAGTGTGACATAGTGGCATGATGATCCACTTTGGTATCTCTAGTACTCTTTGTAATCAACAAATCTAGAATGGTGCTATAGAATGGTTAGATAATAAGTAAAATTTAAATATGACCATAATCCCTTTCTTGATTCAATAAAAAAAGAATAAAACTCAAAATAGAAAGCAATATCAGTAAATCTCCCACAGACTTAAATAACATTGTCCCCAGTGTTATCCCAACTCGGTTAGGTGGGAAAAATATAAACAAAAGTAAAAGTAGTAAGACAGTAAAATATACCAGACTCTGTTACGAGTGTTGATCGATGGTAATGTCATGACGTCGACCGATGGTTATGCTCCTTTCTCGACCAATGGCTTGGTTCTCGATCTTCCTATTTTAAAAAAAAAATTAACTGCAAATAAAGAAAAATACAAAATTTTTAAAGTCATGAAAATAAAATAAAATTAGAACATACCTACTAGTGGGTTGGCTCCCACTCAACGCTTGGTTATAGTTTTTAACTTGACATATAGCACTGTTTGAACTAAGATGGGGGGGGGGGTAATGTATCACTTGTTGCGAAACAAATGTCCACATCCTCTTTGCTCATCTTGAACCAGGTACGAACAAAGTTTCTAATGGCTTCTTTACCTCTAGTTATTTGGCTGTCCAGGTTCTCCGTGGTGATCTCTTCCATCATCATTTCTTGAGATGCATAAACTCCATCAATTTTATCTTATAGCAGCTTCTTAGTTATTAGCCTCTGTCTAAATTGCTTGCGTGAAGCATCAATCGATGGTCGAGCTCTCGTCGATCAATGGTGATTCGTCTACTCCATTCGCGTGCTGTCTCTGAATCATCTGATGAGTGGAGTCCATCTTCTCTTCATCACCTCACGTAGTTAGCCTATGTTGTTAAATGGGTAATAGTAATTACTGCGTTTTACCACAGGCCAATTAACCTAATGTGCACGCTACCACAATCGAATGGTATATCGATGTAGCACTTTAGGATCAAATCCACATGGAACTAATGATTTATAACACTAAGAATACACAAACCTTCCTAATCTAAGCAAATAAAGAGATTGATGATTTGTAACAAGCTAAACTCCTAGAAATATAAACAAGGTGATCTCAAATCCAATCTAGAAATAAGTGCAAGAACTAATCTTTTAATCTATAGCTAAAGATGGATCCATGGGCAAAGATAATCGATATCGGGTGATCAAGGTTCAGTCTAGGATGTTCAAACAATACAATCAACAAGTCTATAGGTCTAGAACTCATACAATAGACTAATCCACGGTCATGGCAATAGTCCCTATACTAATCAAACATTAAGCATCAAATGGTCATTGGCCTAACACAATCAAGCATGCATGAATCACAAGTCTACTAACAATCTAGCAGTCCTAACATCAAAGGTCTTTGGTTATTCATGCTAGAGCAATATCAAGTTGGTTCAGACATTTTAACAAACACTTGTGGTGCATAAAATGTCTACAGATCTAGATTAGACTTGGTCACTCTAAACTAGCATTAAGAACACTTAATAAGCATAGAACAATGTTAATCAAGCAAGAGACATCCTAAACATCCACCTAATCACTCTAATCTACTTAACCCATAGATCACAAAGTGTCTACTCAATAATCTCCATGAGAAACCTTAAATCTATGTGAGATTTAAGGCTAATCATACTAATGAGCAAGAGAAATACAAATATAAGATGAAGTACTTGATTAAAATGATCAAAAGATTCAAGCTTTAATAATTTTAGAACAAGTTCTTGGAGAGAAAATGATATAGATTAGGGTTTTTGATCCTAAAAAATATATATAGGGAGGTAAAAATCATGTTCAATCGCTGGTCGCAAACGCCAGTCGCTGATCGCAAAAGCTGTGATTAGCGTTTGGCTGCGATTTGGAAAATCGCGTTTGGCCATCTTCTTCATCGCGAGCGGGTGCCTTGTCCCGCGCCGGCTGGTCGCTGCCGGATCTGCTTCTTCCCGAGCGATGTCGCTGCCCCGCTCCACCATCGCTTGATTCCCGAGCGGTGAACCAAGCTCGCTACGGTGAGCCGCTCCCGAGCTCGCGTCCAGGCCATCTCAGCTTCGTTTCTTCGCCACCACGGGATCTGGTCCGAGTCTGTCTCCTCTGCCTGGTCTTCTCCAACCATCGCTTGATTCCCGGCGACGTCTCCTCCCCGCTGCGTTGTGGCCACTACGGATCGTTGCGTCACCGCGACCAAGCTTTCTCTATGTCGTCAAGTCTCCATCTCCGCCGTCTTGTCTCCACCGCAAATCTCCGGTCCAAGCTTCGTCGTCGTCGTCGTCTTGCTATGCCGTCGCCGTTGGGATCCAGACACGGCAAAGGGAAAGCTTCGATTCTCTCCCATGGTGAAGTTTTGAGTATTTGCAGTCTCGGTCCCTAAATTTCTGTTTGTTTACAATTCAGCCTCAAACTTTGGAAATTACAGACACACCCTCGCGAATCAACCTCTTTACTTCTGATTATGCAATCTAACCCAGCGGAGTATTCTGAATTTGCAACTTTGGTCCCTAATCTCTTGTTAACATCGTATCTAACCCCAAACTTCTATATTGACACTTTAACCCTTGATTTCTGCCTTAAACTTCCAAGTGTGCACTCTAACCCTTGTCATATGCAATTATGTATGCAAATGCAATGTACAAACTTAAATGCATCCTAAAATGATCCTAACAAGCTAAAATATGAATCTAAAACTCATTAAAATCAAGAGATATCAACTCCCCCAAACTTGTTCTTTACTTGTCCACAAGTGAACTTTCAAGAACAAGATTAGGAAATGCTTAGACATGGGGGCTTGTAACTAAAAGAAACACTTTATAGCCTTCAACATGACATCCTAAAAGAAACATAGCAAGTAGCATGAACAATCTTTCCTATTACACTCTAGCTTCTCAAGGCATATCTAAACTCCAATATCTTTACACAAGTCATTCACTCATCAATCAACATGTCTTTCAACCAACTCTCACATTTATTAACAAGCAAATAAGGTGAATTCTTGCAAATGAGAACTTGATCTCAATCATTTGGTTTGGTGAGTGAAAATTGTCTAATGTGAAAGAAGAGAAAGTTTCTAATGCATCTTTTCAAAGTGGTATCACTCAAAAATAGGAACTTGATCACTATGCAAAATTTATCTAAGATAAGGAGCAATTCATGCATACATAGATTGATTCCCATCAAACTACCCTTTTCCTAGATGACTCCAAATTCTACCATTCTTCTTCTTCATCCCAAAACCCAAAGATAACACACATCTCATCACTCACCCAATGAACACTCTTTTCTTTTTCTTTGACTTAACCAACTAGGGACTTTTCATCTTTAATAACATTTAACTCTAGTTTTTTTTTTTTCTTTCCCCACTCTTTTTGTTTTCTTTTTTCTTTTTTCTTTTTCTTTTGGGGGTTCTATTGGACACATCTAGAGCTCTTTTTTTTTTCTTATTTTCTTTTGTCCCTAGGGATTTCTCTTCTTATAGCACTCTCTTTGTTCATTCTTTGAACTCTTCTCTTTTCTCAAACCCAAGATCTTAAACTCAAAAGCACACAAACCGAACCACCATCCTAAATGCTAGCTCAAATGAGGTCCTAATGCTAGCAAAAGATGAGAACAAACCTATGTCGCTCCCAATACTCTCAAGATTTTGCACATGACAAGTTATCAATAAGAGGTCTCACACAAGCAAATCAATGGTGGTTTCAAAGAATGGTAAGGGTTTATGGGTATGGGGGTGCCATTTGGGTTAACAAGAAGGTAATGAATGGAATAAGATAACCCAAATGTGTATGAGATCCATGACTAAGTATACAAATGCCCATAAGCAAGATATATTAAGTTCATTATGCTTCAAGTAGTTTGGAGTTAGTTTCAAGAACAGGTCAATATCAAGCTCACAACAAGTTCCAAGTAGAGTCTTCAAGGCTCGAAGCATACAAGCTTTTTAAAAGATGTTTAAGCTACTTGATATGTTTAGCTAGGGTATCATGTTGAGTTCTAGACATGTGTTCTTTTCAAGACAATTAAAACACAGCTCCTTATGCATATGGATGCAACCTAAATGCTTCTAGACTCAATCTTAAGGATGAAAATGAAACAAAATATGAATCTAAATGCTTGTTTTGGTGTTTTTCGAAATTTTTCAAATTTTTAAGTTTTCTATGCAAATAAGTATGTACAATGCAATGCATGAGACTCATGACAAGTAAACAAAACAAAATACAATGTGAGATGGTAGACTCTCCCCCAAACTTACTTCACACAGTCCCTTGTGTGAGAGTAAACTTGAAAGAGAGATGACATATGAAAGAACTAAATATTTACAAGGGTGGAGCTGCACTTACTTGGAGTTAGCTTGACGAGAGAGGGGAAGGAGGGAAGCCTTGTTGTGACTTTGACAATTTTGACATGATCTCTTGAAAATATTTTGAAATCCCCCAAACTTGTCACTAAACTTATTCAAACACACTAAAACAAAATAAAAGATAAATAGAAATATATACAAAGGATAAACATGAGAATGCCTCCCAAACGCGCTTGTTTTAAGTCTCTAGCTTGACTTAGTGTGCTTGCTAATCATAAGTATCAAAAGGTTGAGCCAATGCACCTTTGGTCCTTCTCCTGCATGAAGGACACTTAATAAGCATAGAACAATGTTAATCAAGCAAGAGACATCCTAAACATCCACCTAATCACCCTAATCTATTTAACCCATAGATCACAAAGTGTCTACTCAATAATCTTCATGAGAAACCTTAAATCTATGTGAGATTTAAGGCTAATCATACTAATGAGCAAGAGAAATACAAATATAAGATGAAGTACTTGATTAAAATGATCAAAAGATTCAAGCTTTAATAATTTTAGAACAAGTTCTTGGAGAGAAAATGAGATAGATTAGGGTTTTTGATCCTAAAAAATATATATAGGGAGGTAAAAATCATGTTCAATCGCTGGTCGCAAACGCCGGTCGCTGATCGCAAAAGCTGTGATTAGCGTTTGGCTGCGATTTGGAAAATCGCGTTTGGCCATCTTCTTCATCGCGAGCGGGTGCCTTGTCCCGCGCCGGCTGGTCGCTGCCGGATCTGCTTCTTCCCGAGCGATGTCGCTGCCCCGCTCCACCATCGCTTGATTCCCGAGCGGTGAACCAAGCTCGCTACGGTGAGCCGCTCCCGAGCTCGCGTCCAGGCCATCTCAGCTTCGTTTCTTCGCCACCACGGGATCTGGTCCGAGTCTGTCTCCTCCGCCTGGTCTTCTCCAACCATCGCTTGATTCCCAGCGACGTCTCCTCCCCGCTGCGTTGTGGCCACTATGGATCGGTGCGTCACCGCGACCAAGCTTTCTCTATGTCGTCAAGTCTCCAGCTCCGCCGCCTTGTCTCCACCGCAAATCTCCAGTCCAAGCTTCGTCGTCGTCGTCGTCTTGCTATGCCGTCGCCGTTGGGATCCAGACACGGCAAAGGGAAAGCTTCGATTCTTTCCCATGGTGAAGTTTTGAGTATTTGCAGTCTCGGTCCCTAAATTTCTGTTTGTTTACAATTCAGCCTCAAACTTTGGAAATTACAGACACACCCCGCGAATCAACCTCTTTACTTCTGATTATGCAATCTAACCCAGCGGAGTATTCTGAATTTGCAACATTGGTCCCTCATATCTTGTTAACATCGTATCTAACCCCAAACTTCTATATTGAACACTTTAACCCTTGATTTCTGCCTTAAACTTCCAAGTGTGCACTCCAACCCTTGTCATATGCAATTATGTATGCAAATGAAATATACAAACCTAAATGCATCCTAAAATGATCCTAACAAGCTAAAATATGAATCTAAAACTCATTAAAATCAAGAGATATCGAATAGATATCATCAATCCTCTTGTAATAGTCATCCATCAACATCTCATGGGATCTATAGATGCATTGTACTATGTCATCTACTTCTGCTATGTTGTATGTTTCTCTCTGGCGTAATCCTATCAAAGTTCTCTGCATACTCTGGCAAACAAAAGCGAGTGTGTCCAATGATGGCTGCGCTCTGAAGAATGTCTCTGATGTCTTCCTTTGACACGTTGATGATTCTTCCATATATAGCTCGTGCATTGCCATATTTATCTCTATAGACACTATGCTCATCTCTTTCTTCCCCATAATCAAAATTCTCTGAATCAAACACTTCAGGTTTTTATCTGTAACTGGCGAAGTTCTTTGTAAGATGAGTGTTGATCGACGGAAGCAGTGGTGTGTCGATCGATGCTATGTTGTTACATGTACAGTTGTCATGTTGCTGTTGTCTACAGAGGTTTCATGATCCATTGGATATTGCGATTATGTCTGCTACTTCTTTCTTACATACGTTGGGAATTCGTCCATCTATTCCTCGTGCATATCCTTTTGGATCCCTTATAATTTTGAACTCATAAGGGTAAGATAGCCATAATATGCATTGTATTCTGCCAGATTAGCATCAATCAATGGTATAGGGCCATCGTCGATCGATGTCGCGATACAGGTTTCATCGGATCCTCTAAAATATGCAGCTTCCTATAGTGCAAGAGCACGGTACTTGATTGCTTGTTCTTCTAGATAAATTTCGTCGTAATCTTGGTTAGCCGTATCATGCTCTAGGTTAGGATTTTCATCAATCGATGTCAAAGGGTGGGCATCGATCAACTGTTGGTTAACATCATCAATCAATGTATTGGGCTGTATATCGGTCGATGCTCCATTATCATAGAAGTCATTCTCTTGCTCGAAATCGCAGAAACATGTGGCCACAAGTCCTGGTTCATGAACCAAATCAATGAGAGCTGTCTTGGTTCTAGTTTGAACAGGCTCATAGTAGTGGTTTTGATCAATAAGATATGGATACAACATGTTTGTCTTCACGTCGCATACTGCTCCTACAGTGGCCATAAAAGCTCTATCCAAGTAGCAGGGCTGAATGCTGCTCCACTTGGACGTCCAAGACATGAAAGTCTACAAGAATTAGGCATCCCCGATTTGCACTTGGAGGTCTTTGAATATGCCTCCTGAATTCACCTTAGAGCAATCCACTTGGAGGTCCGACTCTTGATTGATGTTCCTCTCTTCACACAATTCCACAGATTCTTCAGGTACCGTCGATTGATGGTTAACTTTAGATCTCGATCGATGGTTGTTTGAATAGAGCAGATGATTCTTACGAGTTTCTTCCTCCCGATGCTTAACTTGTGCCACTATTTACCAAAAATCATCATCTATGATGGCACTGACATGGTGCTTGTGTCCACCTAATCTTTTCCTTGATCAAGGCTTCTTGTCTCCTCAAAGCCTCACTTGTCTGAATCACTTGATTATCTATCTTCTTCACATGGGCGTTGAGAGCTTCAAATTTAGTCTGGAGGTTGGCATAGACAACATCGATCTTTCCATTGAAATCCACTGTCATCTTCTGTTGTCCCTCCAAAGTCTTGTTAATCATGGCTTCAATCTTGTTCTCCTGTGTATCAGATGGGGTATTCTGATAGTAGGATGCTCCATAGGTTTTGTTATTGTTGTAGGGTCTCTGCTGATGTGATCCTTGGTTGTAGCTACTCCTCTGACCATTGCCGTAAGAGTTTATGTTGCTCTGGTTCCCATATCTATGAAATCCATTTCCACCAACAAAGTTCACATCCTCTTCTTCACCTTTCTCATTGTCAGATCCTATAGCTTATACACCTTTTGCGAAGCTAACTTGCTTCCTCAGAAACCTTTGAACATTTTCCAACTTGGCTTTTACTTCATCCTTCTGATCCTTTTTTAGTGTAGGGACTGAATTCTTCCTCCCATAATCATTTTTTTGGTGTTGTTGCTAGCTTCCAATTTCTTTATCAATCTGCTAGCTTCTTCTAGACTCATAGTGCAGAAGTTTCCCTTAATGGCTTTGTCTAAAGCCATCTAATATGACACCTCAATACCTCTGAAGAAAGTGCTGAGAAGTTTTATTTCATTGAATCCATGGTGTGGACAATATCATTGGTAGGATTTAAATCTGGTCCAAGAGTTTCTGAAAAACTATGCAGGGTCCTATGTGAATATAACAATTATGCTCCTCAAATCTTCAGCTCAGGCATCATCAAATCAAAGAATTACACAGGAAGGCGTTTTTGATGTTTGTCCAGGATGTAAGAGATCATGGTGGTAGCTTCTTAAGCTAGTATGAAGCATCTCCATCAAGCATGTGGGAACCAAAATTCGCACTGTCGATTTCTGATAAATTATGAATCAAAATAGTTTCTCAGAGGTCTCGGATATGTGCTAAACCACACGCCAATCAGTCAAAATACAAAATAAATATTGAAAACAAAGTAAGAATCGAAAACAGAGCGAATAGATGTCTTATTCCGAATTTGCGTATGAGCGTTTACAAGAGGATAGGAGCCTCGGCTATGAGAGCTGTCAGCGAGATCCCTAGTTGTAATAACCTAAGACTGCAAAACCCTAGTTGAGTCGTAGCTCGAATAACAAAAAGGGAAAGTTGCCTAAATGCTCTAAGTACTAAGCTACGCTTGCTCTTAGTTGAGATTTTTGTGTGTGTTCTGCGTCATCACCCTTGAAGTCCTTATATACTCCTCTAGAGGCGGTTTTCTCTTTCCCCTTCTGCCCTTGGTCGAATTTATCGCATCGCGGAAATATTCCTTTTTTTCCGCGATCTTCATGACTATATTCGGAAACCTAACTTTTATCCTTCGATCTTGAAATTTATCCCTTTGAACTTAACATTTATCCTTTCCTGTAAAATAAAAGATAAACGGTCACAAAGTTTGGGCTTGATTTCAGATAAAATCACGAGTGGGCCTTTAGCCGAGCTTTACACCTCGTCGGGCCATTTTCTGACTTAGGCATTTCCATGATTTTATCGATATAAAATTATTAAGACGACGTCATCCGAGAGTTAGGATCTTTCGAATGAGACATATGACTCTATGTGTTTAGTTAACCGTTACCATCTCATACGATTGACCCGATCTTTTCTCGAGGAAACGAGTTCTTTCGGTAAGGTTACAATGTCAATCCCGATTGAGACTGAACAAAAATAAGTTCGATCAAGTATCGAAAGAGGGAGTTTAACGAGGAAGAGGTGAAACTGGATTGATCTGACTTGCCGAACTAACGAGTCGGATTGCTCGTGTCATCTAACTCGCCCGTTTGACGAGTTTCCCTTGTCAAACTAGCCATATGGGCAAGTTGGCCGTGCCATGCCTACCAACTCGCCTGTACGGCGAGTTGGCCTTGTCCAACACGACGTACATGCGAGTTGGTCGTGTCATGCCATCCAACTCGCCATACGGGCGAGTTGGTCGATTCGGGTTTCTTTCATTCGCGTTTTTGCCCGGAGACTTTCGTTAAGTTGATTTCGAGACTACATTCATTTAGAAACACGATTTTTAGATGCTGATTTCGAGAATACCATTTTTGCCCCCAACAAACGCATTCTCCCGGTAGGTTTCTGACGTCGATTCCGTCGTAACCGATTTGGACCCCAACAGTTAGCCCCCTAGCTCGTCATAACAGTGAAGTTCTTGCGAGCGTTATTAAGCATATTGGACGAATTAGGCGGAATCCGACGTCTGAAGCCTAGAGGTGAAAAAGTAAATCCTTTCTTCTGAAAGTATGTGGAGTGGTTTTACAAACTCTTCATTTGTATATTTCCACAAACTTTTTTAAGAATCAAAAGATTTTCTCCTTTCTTTCATTGTTTTGGTGAAAAGGAAGCTATGTCTTCGGGGAGAGAGGTTTCTTCAAAGTCTCGTGATGATCGTCCTGTCCCCGATGGTTCCAGCTTCCAATATAACAATGCTGTACTGAAGGTGGAATTCTCGGCCTATTTAGTCGATCTTGTGGAAGCTGAAGCGTACTTGGTATCCAAGGGAGATGTGAAACCCCCAGACCAGGTACGTGGGCCTTGCCTCCATTTCGTGCCAACCCCGTAGAGGGTTGTCCCAGCAAAAGTTGTCCAAATGGGTTGGATGCCATCCGGATCCATTGCCGAGTTCCCGAATCAGTCGAGTTTCGTCTTCCAGAGGCAAGAGAGGTTTCTGAGTTCCCACCCGATGGTTACTTTACATGTTACGAGTTGTTCCTGACGCAATGCCATTTGTGGTTTTCTATTCCTAAGGTTATAGCGCGACTTCTCGATTGTTCTAAGATATCGATTGGTCAAATAAACTCGTGTGGCTTGCATCACTTTTTCGGGGATTCTCGTGCTGAGTTACAAGTTGGGGATAACCCTCGATGCCAAACACCTCGATGCCTTGCTTAAACCAGTCGGAAAATCGTCAATAATTCAGTGGAGGCCCTGGTAGGGGATGACGATCATAAGTGAATTTGTGTCGAACTACCATGAATGACGGAAACACTTCTTTTTCTTCGTTTGTGTTGACGATGCGTACGAGGAAAACAAACTCTCCATCTTTAGGACCAGATGGGGTTTGAAAGGTATCCATGATCAAGTGTGGCCCCTTTTCTCTTTTCTAAGATCTGGATACCATCCGAGACTTGCTTTGCGGTCGCCCGTGTTTTTTGGAAACGTTCAACCCCAAGAGGGTCCGTCATGCTGTCGGTCTCCACCGTTCTCGATATCAGCCAGATCTGCCGGTTGAAGAAGGATCAGAGGCCAAACACTTCGTTGTTTAGGATGAAGCGGTTAACGAGCGGTTCTCCTCTGACAATATACTGAAAGGCTACCTAAATAGTCAAGTAGATGTGGACAGTGGCGGTCGAGGCGATTCCGACGAGCCACTTGGTTTTGACTATCCTCCGGGAGCATGTGGATCCAGTGAGACCCCGAAGTTTACCCAGGTGTCGAGGATGGTCAACGGGGTAAGTTCTTGTTATTTTCTTTTGAGGATGAGCCGTTCTGATTTTGAGATACTTGGTAGGGCCTCCTTATGATGAACCGAGCACTTAGTGCGAGCTGGCAAGAAGCACATATGGCTCAGTGTAAGGCTGAGGCGGCCAACAATGAAATTGTTCGCCTTAGAGATGAGTTGGAAAGTTCTCGTTGCCACGAGAGGGGTTCGGTCGCAACTGAGGTTTGTCGCGCTTATAGGCGAGGGAAGAGGGAAATGGCTGAAGTCATGAGGACTCGCCGTGAAAAGGTCTCGTATCAATCCGAGGAACATACAAGAGGTTATAAGGACTTCGGAGACTATATCGAATGTCGTGGTGCCGTGGCCAGACTACACCTCACGTAGGTTCCTGGTTATTCGTTTGATTCCGAGTATGCAAGGAAGACCGGGCGTATGAACGAGAGGGATAGGGACTTTGCGATTCCCCAGACCGACGAGAGGATTTGGGAACAATGGGAACCGGTTCCTGTTTCTCCTGACACAGTTGAGGCCGAGGTGGGGAATGCCGATGAGATAGGCGAGGTAAATCAGCCGAAGGCTCCTCTGGATGTCAACGACTATTCGCTTGGGAGATCAATGACCAGGTGTTTCGTTCATGATGAGTAATCACGAGGTTGCGACTGATTCGGGAATGCCCTCTTCTATATTATTGCACGTTTCTATCTTGTTTGTTTGTCAGCCGAGTGTGGCCATATGTAGCTGGACTGGCCGAGTGTGGCCTTGAATCCATGTATTTTACTAACTTTTATTCGACTAGTGCTTGTTTATGATGAATGGGTGTTTTTAGACATTTGGGATTTGTATAGTGTAGAAAGAAAACTCGAGTTGTCATCTCGGCCTCCTCCTTTTTTGTGGATCGCCCTGTTTGTTGTTCGTGCGAGATGTTCGAGGAGTTTTCAAAGTTTCGGGAACTTTTAGATACATACAAAGAGACATGCTTTTAGGATCTCGTATCTTTTTGATATCATGTCTTGAGACATTAGAGACCAGTGTGCTGGGTTTAGGGCAAGTCCTAGGTTTACTTTTGGTTTGAGGCTTTTCGATGACTAATCGGATTTCGTTTTGCCTGTTTCGATTTCGACCTGACTCTGTTCCGATTTAAAGTCCGCGATAGGTTCTTGGCTTATACGACTTGTCTGGTCGGGTCGTGCATCTCTTCAGGGACAATTTTTAAGTCTCCAAAAAGTGCTGACCAAAATTTCGGATTTCTTTTATAGCGCGCTGTTTATCCTAGTCGGATGTGAGAGGATCTTTCCTCAGAACGGACCTGGGTGCATTTTTTTAAGACGGCTAGAGTGCTCGGCGGGGATAATTGCCACGTGGTTTGTAGTTACGAATGAATTAGGGGTGTGTTCTCGAATGTTAAGACGATGTCTCGCCTGTTGTTTCAAAAACTCACTTTGCGTAAGAAACGTTTTGAGCGTATGGAACCAGGATCCTGTGCTATGATCGGGAATTGATGATTCGACCGAAATAAGATGGTGTAGAGTTGATCCGTTTTGAGGCAGAACAATTTTTCACAAGTTTCCTTTTATGGGATGGCGCGATAGTCGTTTTGCTCGTGCAAGGATGTACGACATAGTGTTTTTTTTTGGCGGGATGATAGACAATTTACTATTTTATAAAGAAGTCTTTATTGTCGAGAAAATTTTTAAAATGCAGGGTACAAATCAAATAAAAAAATCTTATTTCTGTGTGCGGGAATATACGAGTGTTCGCATATGTACCCACTTCCCCACTTTTTTTTTCAGAGAGGGGGATAACTCAACTCGTTTTTTGACGAGCTGCCTACGTACCTCTTTTGAGGATCAAGCCATCTCGTATTTCTGTTTGTTTGGGTGAGTCTATTTACTCGGCCATTATGTTTGTGTTGACTGCGTCAGTTTCTGAGTCGATGTCTTCTGTTGGATTCTTCTTCTCTGATAGGATGGCGTGTCGGGCACTGGAAATGGTCGTTCACTGGCGGTTGCTAGAATCGACGGTTAAGGGTCATGCTTGCCCGAAGTACTTTCGGCTGATGCCTCGGGCGTTTGGAATTTGTCATTGCGGTGTTCGTGATTTGTCTTAGCTTGTGTTCCGCTAGGAAGCAGCGTCTCAACTGCTTCTGGCAGCCCCAAATTACGGTGTGAGTTTGGAACTTAGTGCCTAAGTGGTAAATTGATGGGACTGCCTTCATGGCGTTTAGCCAAGGCGTGCCCATGATGACGTTGTAGAGTGCTGGATGGTTGATGGCCGCAAAATCGACGATTTTTCTGCCACAGGTAATTTGATAGATCCGAGGGTCATTGATGTTATGCCAAAGAAACCGGTTAGCAGCTTAGGTGATGGTACGACTTTGCCTAACTCGATGTTCATCCGGTTAAGAGTGTCACGAAAGATGATGTTGACTGTGCTTCCGGTGTCTATGAGAACCCTGGCGACCTCGAGATCTCCTATCACGAGATCGATTACGAGTGGGTCACAGTGTGGCTGAGCGATTCCTCCGGCCCCTTCTTCGTCAAAAGTGATTATTTCTTTCAGAGTGTCATTGATCATGGGCCAGATAGTCGAATTCGCGCTTGTCTCGGCTTTGCGCTGATAATCTTTGATGGCCGAGATGGTGTCGCTGCAGAATTGTGATTCGCCGATGATCATGTTTACGCTGTCGTTGCCCTTATCATCCTGCCTTCTTCCGCGTTTTCTCCCGATTGGTCCCCTTGGGTAAGTTTTCCGGTTTGATGAGTCTTGTCATTTTTAGGGGGGTGGGGATCTGAGTCGCGGATAAGATCCTTAAGGCTGGAGACTCCTGAGAGTTCTCAGGAGAGCAGTTTTACGGCCAACCTTGTGCTGAGAACTTTGCAGTTAATGGTCGAGTGTCTGCGCGTTTGGTGAAAATCACAGAATGCGTTTTTGTCGTAACTTGGATTTCAGATCCACGTATTACCCGCCATCCGTCCTTGCTCCGATCCGGAGTTAATAGCGTACCTATGCGCTCCCTTTTTTTCTTCGTATTTGTGTTGGGCGTTTCTGTCGTTGTGAGGGTTTTTCTTTTTTAATTTCTGATCCTACCCCGGATCCTTTGACACATTCTTTGTTGGTTTACATTTTTGGGACAAAACCCTCATTTCCTCTTCGATAATAATGTAATCCGTAGCTTTTTGAAGCGCGTCTTGGATCATATGCGGCTTTTTCAAAATTATCCACTTCCTGAATTTCGACTTGAACCAGAGCGTTTTTCGACGTACGTCTATCGCGAGTTTGTCACTTATCCCACTGACTCTACCCATGACAGTTTTGAACCGTTTTATGAAGTCGCGGAGAGTTTCGTCCTCTCCCTGGGACAGGCTCCAAAGGTCCACGTCAGAGGTTTTTTGATCTATGAACACCAAGTATTGTTTGAGAAATTCTGAGGCGAGCTGGCAGAAGCTTCCGATAGAGTTTTGAATGAGGCGAGAGAACCATTCTAGCGCTGCTCCGCGAAGGTTCTCTACGAAGAGGCGGCATTCACAAGCGTCTCTCTCGTTTTCTCTGAATCTGGCTCTACCCATCGCGACCTGAAAAGCCTGTAGGTGTGCCTTAGGATCAGTAGTTCCATCATATGGCATCACTTTGACTTTCCCACGATCCGAAACCCTAGTTTTGGTGATACGAGTAGTAAAGGGCGTTTTACGAGCTTCTTCGAGCAGTAGATCGATCTCTGGTGCGGTGCTAGTAGCATGGTGGATTTGGGACTTCACTGCCATGACTTCGGCCATCGTTTTCATGAGATCATCGCGTAGATCACGGATTTCGGAACTCTTGCTAGCAGATTTCCAATTTTGTCGGCGTTTGCTGCGAGTGTTATGAGTTTGCTCCTCGGCCAGATCTTCCTTTTCTTTCCAGAAGATAGCTTCTTCTTCTTCGTTCACATGGTTGTCGAACTGGGGTTCATCCCGAGCTACTTGGCTTCTTGTGCGGCGCGGATGTATGTCTGTGTCTTCGTCCGTAGGTTCGGACAGACTGCTAGATTACACATCGACACGTTCGATTTCTCCTCCTTCTTTATCTTCTTTGATAGGAGGAAGGTCTCCAGGGTTTTTCCGTGTAGGCGCGGTTCGTTAGGGTTTAGCGCGGTTTGCCTTGCGCGTTATCGGACCGGTCCAAAGGCGTTGCGAAGTCGAGTCTTCTTCCGCATATTTGGGTTGTTCCCTGCGCCAAGATGGCTTTGTTCCTCACTGTGAGAGTTTAACATGTTTAGCAAGAGAATTCATAACTTTATCCTGTTTTGCCCACTTCTTCTCAAAAATCGCGAACATCTTCTTCACCTCCTCGAACGTTGCGGTGTTAGCGTCGGCGCTGACCGCAGCGACGTTCCTTGCTTAAGTGTTTTCAACGTTTTCGTCGACGACGTTATCGTCACAAGGCTGTTGGTTGTTGAGATCTGACATGTTTCGATTGAGCGTTGATGGCTGAGAGTTAGATTGATTCGTACCCCCCTCCTTCTAGCGCCAAACTGTGGGAACCAAAACTCGCATTGTCAATTTCCATTGAATTAGGAACGCAGGGTAAACCCTAGTTTCCAAGAGGTCCCGGATATCTGCTAAACCACACGCCAATCAGTCAAAATACGAAATAAATATTGAAAGCAAAGTAAGAATCAAAAAGAGATCAAATAGATGTCTTATTCCGAATTTGCGTATGAGCGTTTACAACATGATAGGAGCCTCAGCTATGAGAGCTGACGGCGAGATCCCTAGTTCTAGTAAGCTAAGACTACAAACCCCTAGTTGAGTCGCAGCTCGAATAACAAAAATGGAAAGTTGCCTAAATGCTCTAAGTGTTAAGCTATGTTTGCTCTGAGTAAAGTTTTTCGTGAGTCTTCTGCATCATCACCCTTGAAGTCCTTATATACTCCTCTAGAGGTGGTTTCCTCTTTCCCCTTTTGCCCTTGTTCGAATTTATCACTTCGCGGAAATATTCCTTTTTTTCCTCGATCTTCATGATTATCTTCGGAAACTTAACATTTATCCTTCGATCTTGACATTTATCCCTTCGAACTTAACATTTATCTTTTCCTGCAAAATAAAGATAAACCGTCACAAAGTTTGGGCTTAATTTCGGATAAAATCGCGATTGGGCCTTTCGTTAGAATTATGAAAGTATGATGAGAATAGAAGAGAATGGTCGAGTTTTGTTGAGAATGAGTGAAGA
Source organism: Moricandia moricandioides (assembly GCA_905132885.1). NCBI lineage: Eukaryota > Viridiplantae > Streptophyta > Magnoliopsida > Brassicales > Brassicaceae > Moricandia > Moricandia moricandioides. The sequence goes on from CAJHQQ010002493.1 coordinate 51,988, forward strand.
ACTAGAGAGATGAACTCAAGAACACATTTCTGGGCAGAATAAACAAAGAGAGAGAGATCGTAGAGAGAAAATGGAGATTCACTCTCCTTGCCTAAACTAATTTCGTGGTTACAACATATATATACAACAATAAAGAATAAAGAAAGCCTGAGCAGAAGAAGAGAGGGCAGAAGGTGCCAAAGAGTGAAAGTGACAGCTCCTTATTTTGAATTCCTTAAGGCAGCATTTGATCTCTTCTTGGCTTCTTCTCGAACGTCTCTCTCTTGTTCCAGACAGTCACAAGAGCTTCCAGAAGCCTTGTTCTTCACTCTTTGTTCAGCCCTAACCCTTGTTTGCCTTGCACTCCTCTTCTGGTCTTGACTAGGTCAAATTGTACTGAATAAGCTAGCTTGATTCATTCTTCTGCCATATCTCCTTTGTTCTTTCTTCATGTCAATATTTAGTTCTTATTCCCAATACTTCCCCTCAAGCTTGACACAAGGGACTGGTCAAGCTTGGAAGAATGAAGAACCTCCCTCATTAAAACCTTAATGTGCAAAACCCAGTGGGGCAAAAACGCATCAAGGAAAAAGAGTAGAGGCATTCATGCTAGGCGAGTCAGTGAGAAGTGAGGTCTATGAGTCCCAACTTAGAGTGGATGAACTCACAGACTTTGGTGCTTGCTTCCTTGTTGAAGATGTCAGCTAACTGGTCTTCACTTCTTGTGTAACAAGGCAAGATGATCTTCTGCTCGACAGCTTGTCTAACCTTGTGACAATCTACTTCAATGTGTTTGGTTTTGATAAAGGATTTTACTCTATCCTAATCAAAGTAGTATAGATGAGTGTCAATCCAATCCTAAGTGAACATGATGCAATGAGAATGCAAGTATAAACTTAATCTAAGTGCAATTTTGATATGGGGTGAAGTAACCAAATAACACAATGCGAAACTAAGATTATAAATGAATGGGAAAAACGAGAACCCATGGGCAAGGGTTTTGACTTTGGGTGATTCGGATTTAAGATAAACGGTTAACGCTATAGACAACTCAGTTCTACTAGTCTAGACGTATCTTTAGACTAATTCTTTATCAAGATAGAAGTTCATTTGCTTTCAATCACTAGACATCAAATGTCTTTGGTCTAATTAAATCAAGCAATCATTAAGAGCGGGTCTGTTGACTATCTAAACTTTCCTAACATCAATTGTCATTGGTTAAGCCAGTAAAGAGAGTTATCACTTGGTTCAGACATTTTGTCGAACACCTTTCGGGTACAAATTGCCTATTGATCTAGATTAAGGTGATCAAGTCTAATCTAGCATTAGAAACTAGCAATAATCATAGAACATGAATAATCAAACATTAAACCTTCTAACCTATTACCTACTCACCCTAGATCCCCCTAACCCATGGATTCTACAAATGACTACTCACTAGCAAACATGATGAACTCAACAACAAATGATGAATCAGAGTCAATCATTGACAATGAACAAGAATAAAATGATGAATCAATATAAGATTAATAAAAAGGATTCAAGATTCAAATTCTTCTTCACCAAGAGTAGTCTAGTCTCAGATAAAAACCAGAATGAAATAAAAACTAGGTTTAAAGAGTATTTATATATGTTTGAAAACAAATCGGGTCAACCCAACAAGCCTGGTTTGACCCGCAGAAATTTCAGCATCCACGACTGTAGCAACCAGGGCTGGTCGCTATGGTCCCCGCAACTCCATGTGGGTCTGTAGCGACCAGGTCTGGTCGCTTTGCCTGGTCGCTATGGTTCCCGCAACTCCCTGTGGGTCTGTAGCGACCAAGGTTGGTCGCTACGCCTAGTCGCTACAACCCCTTTTGCTCCAAACTCCACTTCTTTGGCCTCCATTGCCTCCAATCTCATCAATGAACATATCCCATATCTGACATAGACAAATGTAATGGAATGCAACCTAAATATGCCTATATGATGTCCTATATGCCTGGAATGCACTTAAAGAGATGACCAAAACTATGCAAATATGACCGATATCAACTCCCCCGAACTTGTCCTTTACTTGTCCTCAAGTGGACTTTCGAAAACAAGAAAGAGAGAGAGGTTTGAAAATGGGAGCTCAGAACCAAAAGATACACTTGCTAGCTTTCAACATCACATCCTAGGTAGACATAGCACGTAGCATGACCATGTTCTCTTAGTATACTCTATCTTCTCAAGGCCTAAAGGGACTCTCATACCTCTACACTAGATGAAATTTTTATCAACCAACAAGTCTTTACACCAACTCTCATATTCATTGACAGACAAATAAGGTGAATCCCTGCTAATGGAAACTTGATCTCGATCACTTGGCTTAGTAAGTGAAAACGGTTTATCTATGGTAGAAGTGAGGTTCAAATTCTTTGGTGACTTTCACTCAGGAAAAAGGAGCTTGAACATTATGCAAAATTTATCTAATAAAAGGAGCAATTTATGCATACAATGGTTTGTTCTCATCATTCTACCCCTTCCCAATCACTTTCAAACTCTTTTTTTTTTCTTCTTTTTCACTCACCAAATGAAACTCTCTTCTCTTTTTTTTTTCTTTTCTTTAACCGACTAGGGATATCATCTCTTTATCATTTTTTTCTTTTGGCGTTTTCCTGTTTAGAGTATATCTTTTTTTTCCCTTTTTTTTTTCTTCGATCCCTAGTGGCTATCTCCTTTTCATCTTTCTCACACTTCGAAACCCAAGATCAGAGCTTATTAGTACAAACGCACTTCTCATTCCTAAATGCTAGCTCAATGGAGGTCCTATAGCTAGTCCAAGATGAAAACAAGCCAATGTCGCTCCTAATACTCTCAAGATTTTGCACATGACAAGCTATCAATAAAAGGCCTCACTCAAGCAAATTCAATCGTGGTCTCAAAGAACGGCAAGGGTTTAAGGGTAGGAAGGTGACATTTGGGTTTTCAAAAAGTGGTATAACATATAGAGATCAACCCAAACGTGCATGAGATCCATGACCAAGCATACAAGAGTCCATAAGCAGGGTAGATTAAGTTCATTAGACCCTAATTCATTTTGGAGTTGGTTTCAAGAACAATGTCAGTCACAGCAATCAACTAGTTTCGAGAAGAGTTTTCAAGCCTCGAAGGTTGCAAGTCTTTCAAGATATGCTTAAGCTACTTGCTATGTTTAACTAGGGTGTGATGTTGAGTTCTAGACATGTGTTCTATACGAGGTAATAACATCCTTGCTCCCTATGCAAAATGAATGCAATCTATATGCTCTAGACTCGATCCTAACAATGAAAATATGCAAGCTAAATGATTTTTTTAGTTTTTTGTTGTTTTTTTTTTAGAATGTACAATGCAATGAAACATAAGAAACTAGATGATTCGACATGGTACCTCCCCCAAACTCGAACAACACAGTGTCTGTGTAGTCAAGAGAGAAGGAGATATCGACATAAAAACAAAACAAAATGAAACAAAGAAAACAATGGGTATTTACAAAGGTAGGTGTGGAGATACCTCAAAATGATTCGGAGGCAGTGTCCTCATCGCCATCGTCAACTTCTTCTGCCTGGTAGCTTTCTTCTTCCTCATCAGAAGTGTCTGTCTCTATTGGCTCCTTACCATGGCGAGAGTGGCTGCGAGGTCGTGGGGAGGAGGTCTCAGCAATGATGAAGTCTTCAGCCTTACACCCTCCTATTCCAGCTCTAACTAGCACGTCGGTGACTTTCTTCATGAATCGTGCTGAGGATGCAGCGTTCTTCTTAACTGTCCTCTTGAGTGCCTTGTACTTGGCGGACAGTTTTTTTATAGTCCTATCTTGCATCCTGTTCCACCCCTCAAGTTTCCCGATGTACTCGTGGGCATCACGCAGAGGGCCCTTCTGAATAGCTCCAGTGTGGGGTGTGAAGTGGTAGTGAGATGGATCATAGGGTGTGTCCTCCTCTTCCTGGATCTCAGGTGCCTCTCGTGAAGAGGATGCACGGGCTGGTGCTGTAGTGGCTGTGGCAGCAGCAGGAGATGAAGATCGACCCGCAGCCGATCGTCTTGCTGGTCTCCTACGGTTTGGAACATGTTAAAGTGGCCCATGTGTCCCAAGCAACACGTCTGAAGGGAGTTCAAAGGAGATGCTCTGCGTGCTGCGCACCATGAAGATTCGCGGGTTGGGTAAGAGGACCTCTTTGTGGTCCTTGTGGATGTGGAAGGAATAGACATACCGGCCCTAGAACATCCCTGAAAGAAACTTGGTCCTCTTCATGTAAGGAGCATCCATGTATAGGGGCTCTTGAGGGGTCTCGCTCTGTAGAGGGACTCATGCGGCCTGGAGCAAAGGTGTGATCAGGTTACCTACGCTCATCTGAGGCGTGCTGTCGTGGTTTGTCCGCGCCCAATCCTGATAGTACTTCAGTCTCCTCACAAAGAAATCTACTCTCCCAAAGCCAGAGTAAATGATGTGATCATGGACCGGATCACTAAGGAGAACAAGGAGAGTCTAGATGAGCCACAAGAAGCCACATTGCACCAGCAGCCTGGTGATGATGCTCTAGCCATTCCTGAAGGTCCCATGACTCGTTCCAGAGTCAAGAAGCTTAAAGAGAAAGTTGTTGGATTACTCACTTCACATCCACAACAAGAAAGTCTTGGACAAGGTCTGATCCGAGATGTCTAGATCACCATTCAAGCCATCTCTACATCAAGCTGAGTTAGTGTCTAGGCAAGACATGGGGTGCGTGCTCTTTTCCTTGCTTTTGGTTTTGTCCCACGAGGTTTTCCGGAGGAAGGTTTTTAACGAGGCCACAACTTGTCTTCACATCACCTAAGTCCTATCTCGGTCCAAGACTATAGAAGTTTACATTTCATTTCATTTCATTTTAAAAAATTATGTTAAACTATAGTTTCCTTTTTTGGTTATTGTCGAAACCCTAGAGAGCATGTTCTCTGGTTTCTTATTTAAATGGGTCTCTAAACCCTATTGTACTCATCCATCTTTTTAATAAACAAGTATCTTTTCTCCTTGACGGCTCTCTCTCTAGAAAGTGTGTCGAGTCTGGTGTGTAGTATCCAGAGACCTAAGGGTGTCTAATTTGGTGTGTCATATCCGAGTTATTCATCTAGGAGTATCAAGAGATCATCCATCCCTCTTGTGTCACCATTCAATCCACAAACCTTGAAGAACTTGAGTCCCTGATTCGTTCTTGCAAGGATCTATCCATCCCCATCAACCAAAGAGCATCCTAGGGACGCATCAAGTGGTATCAGAGCAACTTTGGTTGGGAAGTACTCGCTATCCTCTCTTGTTTCTTTTGTTTCATCCGTGTTTCATCTCTATCATCTTGAATAAGCAATAGAACTATTTTGTTTAGGGCTGCGCGAACTGCATAAGAGATTAGACAAGGATTTTAGACTTTCCTTTTTTGGGTTTTTCGGAAACCCTAGAGAGAGAAGAACCCTAGCCGCATGCTTCACTTTTTCGATCACTTTGTTCATTTGTTTAACTTGTTTATCACCTTGAACACGAGTAGAATAAGGTTGTTAGGGTGCTAGAAAACCTTAGAAGAGATTAGGAAAAAAATTAGAAGTTTTACCTTTTTACTTGATCTTTTCCTTTTAGCTTAGCCGATTATCCTTTTTGCTTTTGTCTTGCACAACAAGCTTGTTTTCTTTTCCTGTTTGCTTGTTTTCTTTTTCCTTTTTGCTTGTCTTGTTACCTAGAAACCTTTTACTGGTTGTTTTGTTTATCCTTGTGCAGGAAACATGGGTTCCGAGTCTGACGAAGAAGCTGCACTCGTCAGGAAGAACAAGCTACTCATGGAAGCTATGACAAATCAACTCAACCAGAGTATGGTGGCAACCATGACCGAGATGATGAGGACCAACCTCAATGACATCAGGAGAGAGCTTAGAGAAGACATCAGGAGAGCTACTAGTCACTTGCCAAACCGAGAGACTAAGAGAGAAGAGAGACCTCATACAACTCGCCAAGAACATGATGGTTATGAGGAGACTGACGATGAGTATGAGCACCTCAGTTCATCCTCAAGAAGACCTAGGCGTGTCCAAGAGAGAAGGATGAACCAGGGAGATGAGCTTGCTGGTTTGAAGATCAAGATACCCCCATTCCATGGCAAAGCTGATCCGGATGCCTACCTTGAGTGGGAGAAGAAGATTGAGTTAGTCTTTCAGTGTAAGCAGTACACAAACCACAAGAAGATTCAGATTGCTGCCACTGAGTTCTATGACTATGCTTTAAGTTGGTGGGATCAGTACATCATAACTCGTAGGAGGAATGGAGAGGAACCAGTTGAGACTTGGACAGAGATGAAGTCTATCATGCGCAAGAGGTTTGTTCCAAGTCATTACCACAGAGACTTGCACCACCGGCTTAGGAAACTTGTTGGAATTCATGAGTGTTTGTCTCATTTCAAGAGAGTCTTCAGTTAACTTGTAACTGAATCCTCTTCAACCATACAACAGGAACTCACCATTCAAAGGAAGAGACAACCAACTTGTGATTGAATCCTCATACATAGCTTACTATATAACCAAGAATGCTAGACAGTAAGCTAGTTTTATGAAGCAGAAACTCTCTAGTATGAATCTAATCCTTGAGAAGTAACACAACACTTTGTGAACTTAGATGAATGGGATTTAGAATCAGTAAGCTAGAGTTTAAGACAGTAGATAAAAAAGAGTTTAGAGTGAGTTTGACAAGTATTAGGCTGCCTTAAGAGAGAAAGAGCTAAGGCAGCCTCTAAACCATAATACTTAACTCCTTACATTGTGAATAATCTTTAGACACAAGCAAGAGAGAGAGAGCCACGAGTTTAGAGAGAGAAACTTGTCTATTGATTCTGGTCAGTGTTACAAGTGATGGGGAAGCCTTTAAATAGGCAATACACATGATTAAACAATTACTAAACAATGGAAACATAAACAAATAATTCTGTATAGACTGAGAAGATGCCAAAGGGGATAAATCCAAGGTCTGGCTCGTCCAGGAAGAGTAGAAAGGGACAGGAGGAGAGGCACAACCTTCCTTGGTGATAGTGACAGGTCTACACAGCTCCTTATGCACCCATGTGACTTCTTCTTGCTTAAATCAAACCAGATCCTTCCTTTTGAATTCAAACTGAGTATCCTTAGGTTTCTGGAGCTTATCACGTCCACAAGGTCCTCCCTAACTCATTCATTGCCTTGCAAGTCAGGTTAGGTCAAGACGGTAGCTTGTGGAGCAAGACTGCACAGATAGCCCAAATCAATTTCTCTTGATTCACTTGTCTTTGATCATGGACTAAATCCTTTCCTCTGGCTATTCTCTTTTTAATTTTAACACTCCCCCTCAAGCTTGACCATAGGAGATCCTTGGGAAGCTTGGAATTGAGAGTACTTGCCTCATTAAAAATCTAAGTGTAGAAAAACCTCATGGGATAAAACCATCCCTTAGGGAAAAAGAGTGCAACTACTCTCAGCCTAGGGATTGGCCAGTGGGTTTATGAGTCTTATGATCTAGTTTAGGGACTCATAAACCCTGGATCATGGCCTTACTTAAATCACAAACAGGCACCAATGCCTTCCTTGCTTCACACTCAAAACTGCTTGGAACTCTCGATGTGGCTGGTTCTTAGTCTCCCCCTTTCTTCTGACATCCTGCCATCATCAAAGGGTTTGTTCCACCACCAGACTCTTCTCATTAGGTCGAAGTACCTGATTCAAACAATTCACACACACCTGCATCAATTCTCAAGGGGCAAACCTATTCAAACAAGAATAAGTATAGTTTTAGGTACTTCCCTTGCATAAGTTTATGAAGAATGGACATTGGCTTCTCATATTAACACCCCTCCTCAAGCTTGACCTGAGAATGAGAGTATGTCTTCAAGCTTGGAAGATGAGAGCCAATTATGATCACCAATGCCTTGAGACCACAGCCTCTTGGCTTGAAATGTGGCATTTTCTCTTGAGTGTACTTCCTTTCCACCCTCTTGGCATCAGGTAAGTCACTTGTGAGCAATCTCTCCATGGTTCAGGAGTATACATCTTGTGTAGGCTCTGAACAACATGGGCAAATCTCCATGGTCAGGAATATGCATCTTGTGCAGGCTCTGATCAACATGGGAAACCTGTCAAACCAACACTAAGACAAGCATCAGTAGACAACAAGAGATCAGAGAATGGGTTTTCACCAAGTCTGATCTTTAAAAACACATTTCAAACAAGTACAGCAAGGAGTGGACAGATATCTTCATGATTCTATCCTAGCAACACTTCTCTGAATCCTAATCATCAAGACTAAGCATTCAGGCAACAAGACAATCATTTTCCCAAAAGACAGAAGCAAGACTATTCTTTCAAGACAACTTAACTTCAAGACAGTTTAACAACCTTAGGTAGATTCTAAACAAGATTGTGAGAATAGAGATTTGAGTAACCACAGTATAAGTAGAGAGTAGAGAATGATGTAACCAGAGTATTAGTAGCCAGAGAATGAGAGAATGATGGAGAATAAGTATCCTGTGAATCACAAAATGAGAGAATAGAGAATAGAAATAGAAATGTGCTCAAGATTTCTAATGGACAGAGTTTTGCTCTGTTTTCTTGAATTTTGCGGAAGCATTAACAGCCAGGAGCATCCAATACTCATCAAGAGTTTGAGCTATAGTAGCTGAAACACAGTGGACCTTTGGACATATTGATCTGAGGAATAAAAAGACTAATGGAAAATAGGGTTAGTCCATTCATGCGTGACACACAAGGCAGTCCGTACAGCCTTGACTTCCAAGCAACTAAACCTAAACCTAGAGTGACTTGGAAGGAAAGGAAACATGTAGACTCGACCAGCTACTCATTCAGAAGCATATTTGAAGTTCAAAAGAGGGGAGGTATCCGTTGGAGAGGAGCTGAGGCAAGTGGGAATAAAATAGACTAAAGATCACATGTGTGGGTTAAGCTTGGGAGCCGTTTAGGAGGGGTCACTTTGACAAGCCAGACCACACTATTTTATTCTTTTCTGTCTGTCCAAGTTTGTCTTTAAATAATGTATGTACCCAGACTAAATCAAGCAAGGAAATGAGATCCTTCTTTACTCTCTCTCTCTTGTCGATTATCTCTCTCTCTTTCTCTCCCGGATCTCTCTCTTGTTCTTCACTCTGTTCTTCACTCTGTTCTTCATTTTCTTACATGGTATCAGAGCCATAAAGCTCCTAAAACACCATTTCCTTCCGCAAATCTACCTTTCTAAGCTTACCCTTTTCTTTGTTCGGTTTTCTTTCCCTAGTCCTTCTCGCATTTTCTTTTATCCAGTGGGTAATAGGACTTGTTCTTGACGATTTTTCTTGAAACCCTTAGAAGTGCTCACTCTTTTCTGTCCTTCTCACTTCAACTCCAGAGAGTATACCTTGATTCTCCTTGGTTTCTCTCTTGTCCAGTCTTCAAAATTCAAATTTCCCTTTTGGCGCACTCTTTTATCCGCTGGACAATAGCAAGTAAAGAATGGAGCAGCATAGGCCTTTGCTCATTCCGGTTACTCTGAAAGGTGTTATGATGTGATCATGGACCGGATCACTAAGGAGAACAAGGAGAGTCTAGATGAGCCACAAGAAGCCACATTGCACCAGCAGCCTGGTGATGATGCTCTAGCCATTCCTGAAGGTCCCATGACTCGTTCCAGAGTCAAGAAGCTTAAAGAGAAAGTTGTTGGATTACTCACTTCACATCCACAACAAGAAAGTCTTGGACAAGGTCTGATCCGAGATGTCTAGATCACCATTCAAGCCATCTCTACATCAAGCTGAGTTAGTGTCTAGGCAAGACATGGGGTGCGTGCTCTTTTCCTTGCTTTTGGTTTTGTCCCACGAGGTTTTCCGGAGGAAGGTTTTTAACGAGGCCACAACTTGTCTTCACATCACCTAAGTCCTATCTCGGTCCAAGACTATAGAAGTTTACATTTCATTTCATTTCATTTTAAAAAATTATGTTAAACTATAGTTTCCTTTTTTGGTTATTGTCGAAACCCTAGAGAGCATGTTCTCTGGTTTCTTATTTAAATGGGTCTCTAAACCCTATTGTACTCATCCATCTTTTTAATAAACAAGTATCTTTTCTCCTTGACGGCTCTCTCTCTAGAAAGTGTGTCGAGTCTGGTGTGTAGTATCCAGAGACCTAAGGGTGTCTAATTTGGTGTGTCATATCCGAGTTATTCATCTAGGAGTATCAAGAGATCATCCATCCCTCTTGTGTCACCATTCAATCCACAAACCTTGAAGAACTTGAGTCCCTGATTCGTTCTTGCAAGGATCTATCCATCCCCATCAACCAAAGAGCATCCTAGGGACGCATCAAGTGGTATCAGAGCAACTTTGGTTGGGAAGTACTCGCTATCCTCTCTTGTTTCTTTTGTTTCATCCGTGTTTCATCTCTATCATCTTGAATAAGCAATAGAACTATTTTGTTTAGGGCTGCGCGAACTGCATAAGAGATTAGACAAGGATTTTAGACTTTCCTTTTTTGGGTTTTTCGGAAACCCTCGAGAGAGAAGAATCCTAGCCGCATGCTTCACTTTGTCGATCACTTTGTTCATTTGTTTAACTTGTTTATCACCTTGAACACGAGTAGAATAAGGTTGTTAGGGTGCTAGAAAACCTTAGAAGAGATTAGGAAAAAAATTAGAAGTTTTACCTTTTTACTTGATCTTTTCCTTTTAGCTTAGCCGATTATCCTTTTTGCTTTTGTCTTGCACAACAAGCTTGTTTTCTTTTCCTTTTTGCTTGTTTTCTTTTTCCTTTTTGCTTGTCTTGTTACCTAGAAACCTTTTACTGGTTGTTTTGTTTATCCTTGTGCAGGAAACATGGGCTCCGAGTCTGAAGAAGAAGCTGCACTCGTCAGGAAGAACAAGCTACTCATGGAAGCTATGACAAATCAACTCAACCAGAGTATGGTGGCAACCATGACCGAGATGATGAGGACCAACCTCAATGACATCAGGAGAGAGCTTAGAGAAGACATCAGGAGAGCTACTAGTCACTTGCCAAACCGAGAGACTAAGAGAGAAGAGAGACCTCATACAACTCGCCAAGAACATGATGGTTATGAGGAGACTGACGATGAGTATGAGCACCTCAGTTCATCCTCAAGAAGACCTAGGCGTGTCCAAGAGAGAAGGATGAACCAGGGAGATGAACTTGCTGGTTTGAAGATCAAGATACCCCCATTCCATGGCAAAGCTGATCCGGATGCCTACCTTGAGTGGGAGAAGAAGATTGAGTTAGTCTTTCAGTGTAAGCAGTACACAAACCACAAGAAGATTCAGATTGCTCCCACTGAGTTCTATGACTATGCTTTAAGTTGGTGGGATCAGTACATCATAACTCGTAGGAGGAATGGAGAGGAACCAGTTGAGACTTGGACAGAGATGAAGTCTATCATGCGCAAGAGGTTTGTTCCAAGTCATTACCACAGAGAGTTGCACCACCGGCTTAGGAAACTTACCCAAGGATCAAGATCAGTGGAGGAGTATTACCAAGAGATGGAGTTTGATGTGATCATGGACCGGATCACTAAGGAGAACAAGGAGAGTCTAGATGAGCCACATGAAGCCACATTGCACCAGCAGCCTGGTGATGATGCTCTAGCCATTCCTGAAGGTCCCATGACTCGTTCCAGAGTCAAGAGGCTTGGAGAGAATGTTATTGGTTACTCACTTCACATCCACAAC